>SWBL01000168.1:0-106093 GCA_024195585.1 Aureobasidium sp. EXF-3400 | reverse complement strand
GGTTCATGGCAACACCACGAGTCTTGGGCCACGAGTTGCGCTTGACGGCGAACTTGTGCTTAGCGCGCGAAGCCTTAAGGAGAGGCTTGTCTGTTCTACCGCCACCAGCGACGATACCGATCATACCACGGACGGAGGACTTGACGACCTTCTTGGCGCCCGAGGGGAGCTTGACACGGGTCTTGCCCTCGTCGGGGTTGTGGCCAATAACGGTAACGTAGTTACCGGAGGTACGGCCAAGAGCACCACGGTCACCGATCTTCTCCTCGACGTTGGTGACAACGGTACCCTCAGGGCAGGATCCGAGAGGAAGGACGTTGCCAATGGTGAGGGAAGCGTTCTTGCCGGCGTAGATGAACTGGCCAGTGTACATGCCCTCGTTGGCGATGAAGGTCTCGGTGTGGAGCTTGAAGCGGTAGGGGTCACGGAAGACGACCTTGGCCAGGGGAGCACCACGACCGGGATCGTGGATGATGTCCTTCACGACACCGCGAACATATCCGTGTCTCTCGGAGAAATCGAGGGTACGGAACTGGGCGGGGGCCTTGTTGAGTCCTTTAAAGAGCGTCTAAGTCAGTGGGAGCGTTCGGGATTGGAGCGATCGAGCGAATGGAGATGCGTACTGGTGTTGGCCTGCGAGCAGAGTTTGTCAGTACATGAATGAAAGGCTTGCGAATGTTTGCGCGCTTGCGGCGAAGGTTGGACAACGTACAGTGAAGATAGAGCCACGGCCCTTTCTCTGGTTGCGAATAACACGACCCTAGATGTTCTGTCAGCACATTGCGCGCTGGATTGCTGGGTCCTGGTAGGCTGATATTCACCATTTTGAAAGTGGTTGACTATCTGCTGTCGACACGGGTGCGCAGGAAAATCGAGGTCGTCCAGCGTCGAAGTATTTCGCCAAAATCCGCCAAGCAACGCTAGCGTGTGTGTGCGCGGCGCATCCGCTTCTGCCGACTATGCTCCGACTTGCCTTCAGAAACACCCTTCACTTTCACTTCACTGCCATCAACCATTCATCTGTCTTGTGATTTAATGCTGCAAATATTAATGCAAGTCATACAGTGTTGCATCTTGACCGCCACGTCGAATCAGACAGATCAGTCTCGCCGGTTTCTTGACACTGCGCACTGTCTTACGTTAAAGCTCTAGCATGCTTCGTATATGTATAAGTGTTGAACTACTGCCAACCATGCAGAGAAAGTATCGTCACCAACAGATCTCAGTAACATGAGACCAGATGGACCAATGCAGGTAGGTGTTGCTGGTGTCGCAGCTGAATGTCACTCAACAAACACAACTCGGGACCAAGCAGCGTATATAAACTGGCTTGAAAACATCTTCTTCTCTCGTCAGATTTCCAGGCACTCCAAACATCATCAGCGATTTCCGACCAGAGACCAACTCTCTATTCACAATCCACTCCGGACACAACCATGCTTTTTCTAGCTCTTCCGGTTCTAAACTTCATCGGCTTTACCTCCTTGGGAGTATCCTCCGGTATACATGGCTGCTACTCGCGATTGTACGCAGTCTTACTAATTTTTGCATAAGGTTCCCTTGCTGCTCTTTGGCAGTCTATCTTCGGAGCCGGACCAGTCTTCAGTCTGCTTCAGAGTGCAACTACTGGTGGCGTGTATGCGGGCAACATCGTCTCGGCTGGTTCTTGGACCATGCTTAGTGGAATGTTGTACGGCATCAAAGACATCATCATGCCTCCACCCAAAAAGCTCGAGTGGTGGGAGACAGATGAGTTCAAGGCAATCGTGACACTTATTATGCTGCTCGCCATGATGCTGCTGGTTGTGTTGGGACTGAAGCGCTGTCTGCGCAGAGGAAGATGAGCTCTTTGCTATCACATCGCCGTCTGCACTTGGTTCGGCATCTTGTCCATCTTTTTCATCCCGCATACATGATGGCATCCCTACTTTCTTTACACTCTTTTGCAAGAGCCCTCTCTCGCAGCAAGGTCATACATGTAAAACAACCACTATCATCATCACCAAGCTATTCGACCACCCAACTTCATACCAGGGAACCGCACAAAGACAGAAGCCAGGGATACAGAAAAAGTGAAATAAAACAGAACCGTGAGGCAGGCTGCCCGTTCAGCGCTTATACTTTACTCTTTCCCATTCATATATGACAATCATTCTTATACCATATATTCTCGAACGTTTGCCATGTCTTAATCTGCGTCTTCCATCATGAACAGTCTACAAATATCATGATGAGGATTAGTTGCAAGCTCTATATGTCCTCCCAATTGGTGCTGGCAATGCTCACTGCTCCTGTCTTGATCATCCATGACTTGTCTTAGGCGTCCTCTACTTTCCAAGGGCTCTGATGTTATCTTATCAAGATGGTAAGGGCTTAAAGAACATTGATTAAAGCAAGATCTGAGAATAGCTGTTTTACATCACAAGGCCTGTTCATCCCTCAGCCTTACTAAGCCCAGCAGTATCAGCCTTCAAATCCAAATTCTCCCACTCATCATCCCTCGGGAAACCAAGATGATATCTCCCCGTCACGGCCCACTGCAACAACGCCTCATCCCCAGTCTCAAAGTCCAACACATGACCACCTTCTGCATCCTTGCCTTTCTCAACTTCAGTCATGAAATGGCAATGCACACCTGCCACACTGACACCTTGCATCCACTCCGGACTAGCAATTCCAAACATTGTGCCTTTGACATCATGCACACTCCATTTTTTCGCTTTGGCCGCAACCTCTGCAAGATCCTGTCCATCATGTTCTTGAGGCCCTGCAATTCTGAGATCCAGAGACTTGAACTTTCCTTTAATCACAAAAGGCACAAAAGAATTCTTTCCACCAGCTCCAGGCCCATTTTTCTCAAACAAATCCACCAAAGCCGCTTTCTTCAATCCTGAGGCTTTGGTCTGGAATTCAGGTTGGAAGTTTGTGACTTGTACGAATGGGATGGAAGTGTTAGGGGATGCGGGTTGTAATTTTCCAGAGGGAAGCATTTGCCAGGGTTTTCCGTCTAGGAAGAGGAGTTCGCCGTTCATGCGGGCGAAGGTGCCGATGCCGTGGGTGCCGTAGCCGGGGAGTTGGCCGCAGGAGGGTCCGTTGAGGGCGAGGCCTGCCATCAAAGCACTCGGAGTGGAAAATTGGAAGATATCATTGGGAATCTTAGAGACCATGGTGTTGGATGTGGAAGCGATCAAGCTTCGGTGTTTGGATGATACTGAGCAATAGATGCCTGAGTGAGACAAATTGGTTTGACGGTAGATTTACTCGAGGGAGGGTTTCAAATCGTCGAAATGTGGCTCTGATGTCGGATTCTGTCTCTGAGAAGAAAGTGGGAATGGTCGATGGTTTTGATGACTGTGATCTGCTCGACTTGCGTAGTCCGAAGTCCGGCTCCAAGCGTTGACTGCTTGCGACAAAAGCTCTGTGTAACAAGTCGAACTTTGTAAGCAGATGATAATCTGTTTGGTATTGACAGTAGATACAGTTCTTGATGTAGTCGACCGACTTCTCAATGGGTTTGGGAAGATGTCAAATGTATGACTTTTGGTAGACTTCATGAAATTGGTCTCCTTCGATGATGTCACACTATTTCATTCTCCGAACATTTTTCGGCAACATACATGCCTTTTCCAACATTGATGTCTCCACGACAGAAGAATATGACTATGACTATGATTGTATATGCAAAGCGTTCTAATATAGCATCTTTTGAGAGTTTTGTCGTGATTGCTTCCTTACACCCTCGACTTATTCCACTCACAGCACTCATCAAATTTGACCCCGTTACCACCAAACACATCCAACGCACTTCCAATAGTCAAATCTACCTTTCCACCACTCAAGCTCTCGACCAATTCCAAATCTTGGAGATTGCGACCGCCTCCTGCGTAAGTGACGGGAATATCAGACCAAGCAGAGAGCTTGCGCACCAGTTCCTCATCAATGCCTTGTTGAAGGCCTTCGTTGTCAGCTGCATGGATGAGGAATTCTGAGCAGTAGGGTTGGAGCAAGGAGATGGAATCTAAAAGAGAATCTTCCGTTAGCCATGTTGTATGATATGGAGAATGAAAACGAAGATATGCTTTGGAGTTCGCGGATGATTTGACAGATAGCACAGCGTAGACTTACCAGCAGTCAGTTCCATATCAGTGAGGTCTTGCCATTTGTTCATGGCAACAAACCATGTGTCTCCCTTGCGACGGCAACTCAAATCGATGACGAGTTTTGAGGTATCGTTGTCCAGAGCCTTGAGTACAGATTGCAAACGTTCCAGAGAGAACTTGCCAGAGGGAAAGAGGAAGGATGTGATGATAACCTTGTGAATCGATACTTTAGCATACACTCGACTCTCAGCGTTATATCATGTCCATAGTCTTCCTCTGGGGTCTGATACTCCAAAGATGGAAATGATAGAGAGCCCAAATCAGATATCCACAAAAAAACTCACCTTACTAGCACCCCTCTCAATCCACTCCTTAGCGTTCTCATCCTTAATCCCACCACCAACCTGCAAATGCCCCGGCCAAGCTTCACAAGCCTCTCTGCAAGCATCATCATTGCCAGGTCCCAACATAATCACATGAGCACCCTCCAATGCATTTTCCTTGTAGAGCTTTGCATAGTAAGACGAAGGCAACTTGGATGTAAAGTTTGTCTTGAGCTCCGAAGTAGTGGTTGTCAATGTGCCGCCGACGATTTGCTTTACGCTGCCTGCGTGCAGGTCTATACAAGGGCGGAATTTGGTCATTGATGTTTGTGTATTCGTTTGGCTTGCTGTTGTTGTGAGAGATATGTTTTGTTTGTAGGCGCAGTGTACTGGGTGGGTTGCGATTTCGGATGTCGAGTAGGGTGGTTTTGCGATGAGAGTCATCGTGAGGTGGGTTGAAACTTGTCGCTTTTTGTGGAGACTTGGCTCGGTCTTTTCTACAATTCTTCGACCACATCAGCAAAGAACAATTCACCGCACTGCTTATACTTATTGTGCATATGCTAGAAAATGAATGAGTCTGTTGGGTCAATGAGGACGAAATAAGTGTATCTCAAAGGCTTGTTTCTTCTTCGGACAATGTAAAGGCAGTGAAGCATTGATCAGTCTAGCATTCTTTGTAGCAATATCTATATAAACAGCGAAGAGCGCAGCAAATCTAGCAAATTATAATATCGTATAGCAACATCATGAGAAAAAGAGTAACAGCCATCAAGTATCGTAGCGAAATCATATCAGGTCATCAGCCATGTCAAACACCACTGCAAAATCACACTTATGTTATTCCGTGGACTTCAAGACCAAGGGAATTCGGGAGAAGGGAAACGCGTTCTGCGATTGTTGGGCGGCGACGAAGGCCAAGTAAGCTCTGGCGACGCCTGCAACTTCCTGAGGTATGCTGATGGTTTCATAGAGTCAAGGTCTTGATCAGGATCTGATGACTCTGGTGGATGGAGTTCAAGTGACGGCTGCAGGGAAGCAAGGTCTTGTTTAGGGTCAGAAGATTGAGGAGCCACCCATGGCTGTGATGCAGGGCTAGCTGCTAAGAGAATGTTGCTGTCTGGCTCATGCTCGCTGAACCGACCAGGAGTAGAGGACATGTCTCTCTGGTTGTCGTCGTCTTTTTCTTGCGCCTGGAAGAACCCTGACTGGACGACTGCAGAGTCGGATCGTTGGCGAACAACTTGTGAAGCACTAGGTGTAGGAATGGCGATATCACTGGTGTCAATGTTGACAATGATATCGTCCTTGTGCGTAGTGCTTGGCCTCCAATCGCAGATGGATCTTTCGTAGACGGCGTCGAAACCCTCGGCGCAGATGTCGTTGGTGAACCAGTCGTGCTCAAGCGCTTTCTTGGCTGTTGAACGCTTGTCCTCTTGGAGTGCGAGCAAGGACATCACAAATTGTCTCACTTTATTCGGCACTCCTTCCCAGCTGTGCTTACCCTGGTCGATTTGAGCCAAATCATAGGCGCTGACAGAGCGTGAGTTGATCTGGCCAATGTCTTGATCGCCGTCCCGGTGGTTGAAAGCGAGACTGCCAGTCAACATGAGTGCGCTGACACAACCGACTGACCAGAGGTCGATTGCGCTGCTGTAACCCTTGTTCGGTGCCATGGACGGATTCAGTCTGTTGATCTCACTGTTCCTCATTAGTCGAGCTCTTCTGTTAAACGCTTAATCGACTCACGGGGCGGTAAAACCATATGTACCACAATTCGAAAACATGCGAGATATTCTGCCTGGCTGACTGGTTGAGACGCTAGAGCGACTGATCCGCTTTGCTATCCCGAAATCAGTCAGAACGACGCGGGTGGTGCTATGCCAGGAAGTCATCAGGATGTTCTCGGGCTTTATATCGCGATGTACGATTCCATGGTTGTGTAGGTATTCGACAGCTTTGAGGAGCTGCCGAGTGATGACTGCGCTCATAGTGTCTCCGAGACATCCACCTTTGTAGTAGATGTAAGAGAACAAGTCGCCGCCTGTCATGAGTTCTTGTATGATGTAGCTGTGGAAGAAAGATCAGCGTGGCTTATCAACCTTGAGATCTCCAAGCAGAACTGACATGTGGTGGGTCGTGATGATAACCTTCCTCATGTCAATGATGTTCGGCTATTCAGGATTAGTGCCACCTTGAGACCAAAACGTGAGACAGCGTACATGACTTAGGTCCTTGAGAATCTCATACTCGACCTCGAGACGGTGTATCTTGCGAAGCAGCTTTACTGACTGCACTCTGGAAGCGCGGTTGGAAGCGGTCTGCATTGACAGCGCTTCGTTGGGTGCATCTTGATCATGGCGCAGATCCACGCCAGCTAAAGAGACAGCTTTACATGCAACTTGCTGACCAGCATTGCGATCCCAGGCAACGAACACCTCACCTTGACCACCAGCGCTAATGAGACGAGGGTAGATAGTAAAGTCTGCTTGGAACCGCTATTCGTAAGGTGAGCAACTCACAACGGATCGTGCACGCAGATCCCACCTACCTTGACTTCGCAGTCCATGATGAACGACATGTTGGAGCCGTTGTTAGAGCCGAGCTCGTTGTACTGAACAAAGGTTGACTTTGAAAAGTATAAACAATCGCCGTCTTGGAGAAGCACAGGGCCCATCGACTTGGAAAGTTGATGATCAAGTCGGACGGTTGAACCATCCTCGGCGGGATACTCGCGAGTAAGTACGGTTCCGTTCATGGACTTGTTCTTAGCGTAGACCATGGGAGCTACATTCCAAGTTGCAGCATCTTCGTCGAACTGCACACAGCGGAGGACCAGATGGCGATAGGATATGGTGGGGTCATGGTCATCGACATGCCTAGAGAGTTGAGTACATGGCCAGACTTCAAGCTTGGAAAACAGCATACTGTTGAAGTTGCCTGCATCCTAGGATGATTTCTTGCTTGGGCCATATGCTAATTGCATCTAAAGGGTAGAGAGTGAGGAGGGGTTGAGCGAAAGAAACTGTACCCAGTCACATACCTTTGTCCACTAGACGACGACGCTGGTTGGCAAAAGTCAGACTGCCGACAGGGAGCTCCTCGGCCATGCTGCTCTTAAATCAATTCATACTCGACGAGGGCAGGATGACACAAGTGGTGGTACTCGAACAAGGTGGGGTTGGATCACGTGTCAGCGCCAAGCAAACTCGGCACACGCACGCACCTGCGTCGAGTTATCATTTCGAGCTTCGCAGCTGAGCTTTCCCTCTCTTCTCTCATCACTCACCACCTTATCTCGACAATACTGTAAGTTTTTGGCATTGCATCTTCAATTGCCCTCGACAGCTACTAATTGTTGTCCTTGCAGGCCAAGATGAGAGCCAAGTGGAGAAAGAAGAGAGTTCGCAGACTGAAGCGCAAGAGAAGAAAGACGAGAGCCAGATCGTGAGTTTACCTCTATACATGCTTCCTCTGCGCGCACCATACTAATCACCGCCGTTACAGCAAGTAAATGACTCGCCCCGACAACTCGATCATCACGGCTCCTTGATTTAAAATCCACTACATCTTTTGGGCCACTGCGTCCAATGCTCACCACTGACGTCGACAAACGCAATTCTTTACTCGCGACTGTCTCTGGAGGGCCACCACTTTTTCTCACAAACCTTATCGGATTCGCTCGCATGTTCACGCCATCTTTGTAGCCGACTCTCAAACAGTTGGCTCGGAGGGCGCATGTTGGCAGCTTGAAGCTGAGGAGGGGAAGAATCCCAGGTGTTGCATGTTTTTGCTGCGTTCACAAGAATGGACGGAGGAGTCGGTCAATCTTTCACTCGAGCTATCATCATGGAGTGTTCATTGCCTGGCAATTGGAAGGCCCCCTTTCACCTTTCTAACACCGGTGTCATGCTTCGTAGGCTGCACCTTTGAGATCTGAAAGAGCCTTACCGTTGCGGTTGGCTGTTCTGAAAATCAGAAAACTGCTATTCGCAAAAAAACTTCTTCCACTGTGCAAATGTGATGTGACATGCAATGACTTCGAGTGCGCCAATATAAAACGATATTTCTGCTATCACCTGACAGTAGTACATCATGGCTATATCCATTGACGCTTGATATAGCTTCCTGTCTTCGTGGTCGTGTGCTATATCGATCTGCACCTCCAATGTGCGTCGAACTTTTTTTTTCTATGGAGCTCACGACCTTGATGGCCCACTGTGCTGTCATCAAGATCGGTCCGACTTTATCCAGCACATCCCTTGCATTGAACTTGCACATCATCTACTTACTCCAAAGACCGTGATGCTTCCGATGTTGGTGTCTCTCCGCATGTGTAAAAACGTATCACGCATACAGCTATGAAAAGCACAGCAGTCTTGAAGAATTAGAGGGCATCTTTCGAGAAACAATATACTCTGGGCTCTCTTTGGATCCATCAGTACTCCACAGTGTAGAAACCCTTATCTTTTTATGGTGACGACCTCGCTTTGAAGTCACAGACTTTAGCACACGGGGAGATTGGTATACTTACGAGCTCGCTGGACCTCTCTTCGCGCTTTCTCATACAGTGATCACTGCCTCCTGGGTCGATTTCCACTGTCCTATATACCCCAGCCGCCTATAGTGATTTCGCTGCTATTACTTTATCCGTTTAACAGCCTGAGACATATAGCTCTCAAGATCATATGATCATTTTCTTATGCCAAGTGAACTTTTTGTTAGTTTCTTGCTCAACCAGAAGCTTGGAGGTGTTCTGGTAAGAGTTTAGACGGTATGGTGAGGAGTAAGCACGTGAGATGTCTGAGGTCAGTATGATGGTTGAAAGGTTAGACATCGACTCATAGCACATGCTTGTCTGTTGGTTCTGCTTTTATCAATTGGTGCAGCAGACCCTTACGGCAAGAAGCAGAGATTTGAGCTCTACGGATACCGAAGACAAAGGCATTTCAGATGAAATATACGATGCAAGGCCACAGCAGCAACACCAGCAACAACAGCACCCTCAAGAACGCAAAAAGCGCATCCAGTACCGCCATGACCTCTCGAAACACATCAAAGTCAAGCTCCAGCACATGCACCTACAATGAAACAACCTCACTACTACCTCACGAGCGCACTTCCACTGCTCACACCTCTCCTCCACCTAAAAAGCTCCAGAACGCATCAACAACATCCTCAGCAACAGCATCTCTCCACCACATCCTAACTCTGCATCCACGTCAAATCGCCATCCTCGAAGCCGCACGCGCAGAAGAAGAAGCAGAAAGAGAAACTCAATCAGAACCAGAAGAAGAGGAGGAAATGAACAGACATGTTCTCAGCAGAATCGACTGTATAGAAATCGATCTCTGGCACGAACGTATCCGCGACTATGAAGCTGCGGAACTAGGGCTCGTGAGAGCAGAAGAGTTGGGCCTTATACGTGATGGAGAAGAAGAGGAGGAAACAAGAGAGAATATCAGGGTGGAGGTTGATGAGGTGGATGGGGCTAGGTTGAGTAGAGTACAAACCTATGTCAACGATTTTGGGGATGTGGAGGGAGGAGCAGGTTGTGGTTCTGCTGGGGGAAAGAGGAGGAAAGTTAGTAGTGTTGCACATACTGCGAGGCTGGGGTCGACGTCGCTGAGTCTTGATCACTTTCATCCTTATTTCTGGGTTGATATGATGGGGATTTGTTTGATGGTCCTGCTTGTCTTGATGTTTCTTGTTTTTATCGGGTTGAAGATTAGGTATGATCGGGAGAGTATTTGCAAGGGAAGAGGGATCAGGGCAGCGGGCTTTTGGATTGCCGTACAGATGGTTGTGGCAGTAGGAACGGGACTAATATTACAGGTTCCGGTGCATAGGGGTCTTGTGCCCTTCGTGTTGCCTTTATGGGTGGTAGGCACGTTGGGAATTGTGGTTGGATCCAAAGCGTTGGCTGGATGTTTGAAGGATTGAGAGGAGAGTCTGATGAGCATGTTTATAGATATGGGAATGGATATGGGGGCCAGACAGTGAAAGTGTGTGACATAGTCATTGAACAGAGAAGCTCGGAGCCTTAAACCAGTTGACAGCATATAGACAATAGCATTACAGGTCAATCATATGTCATGACCGGTCGTCTTTCAACCATCTAGACACTTACATGGGCAAGGAGATGGAAATGAAGATGATCCTCGGAACAACAAACAAAGGTCACGTTGGAAGGATGAGTGGCTCGCTTGCTAGACGAGCAGTTAGGTGTTTGATGGTGAGGTGGAAAATTAGAAAGACAAGAAGATCGAGACTCCCAACCTCATGACGAGCAGCTTCCTCGATGGGCGATGGTCGATGGACACGACTCTTGCTTTCCGAAAGAGAGCAAACTAGATTTTTGCAATCCACCGGACTGTCAAAGTCTAATGCTCCTTCGCTCTTCTCCATGGAGAGTAGGATGTAGGGTTCATTTCAGACGAGCAAGGAATGGTTCGTGGAATAGATATTAACAAATCTCCTTGTCGTTTGGCGAGATGGAGTTTGACGAAATATATTGAGACGACTTGGCCAAAGTAGCCAGTCACTGGTCAGGTGCAGACGGGTGGGGTGAGGATCAGCCGCAGGTTTTGTGCGATGGCTGGTTCCGGAGACCGAGCTCTGACGGTTGCAATCTTATCGTCGGCAAAAAACAAAGTTGTAACGGCCATACATGCGAGCTATCGAGATTGATGGTGAGAGGAAAGGGCGCGCGATGATGTTGTTGGAAGTTGGTGATTGTAAGGAGTTTGAGCGTTTCTTGTATTGTTGCGAGCGGTCAAGAGCAGACGAAGCCGTGTAGGTAGGCGAGTGTAAGTGTGTCAGAGTGAGACTCGTGTCAGGAAACAGGCGCCTCGGACGAGGCTGAAACGCGCTTGAGTTCTCTTGGAACGTGGGCCAGGCCAATGATCCGCGGCAGGCGCGTCCCTTGGTAGACTGGCCATCGCAGAAGGGCGCAGTGACAATTCTGCAATCTGGCTGAGGTGTGGGAAGAACATGTGACGGCTTGTATTCGAGGTCCAGTATCACAGACGGGCTTGAAACGGACAAAGCATGTTTGATACACACCAGCACTTTGACTGGACCGCGACAAGACGCCGCCACTTTGCCCTCTTAACCACGAGCTGCGGCTGATGTTAGACTTGGATCTCCGTACCTGCTAGATCAGTGTACTGTACATCAAAGTACCTGCCCAGAGTACCGACGGCCATCCCACCCGATATCACCATCTAGCCCTGTTCCCCTCTAATCTTTGCTGCTGCTGCACGACTCTCTGGCTGCTGATAATCTGATAATTCAACGAGAGTCCGCTTCCTCGTCCGCTCGCACTCTACTTCACGCGACCATGAAGGGAAAGAAGCTGGCGCTGGGTCTGGCGAATCTCGTAAGCCGCGAATCTGCACAAAAGTGCTGCTGCACACATGGGCTGACTCTTGCCTCTAGATTGGCCCACACAGAGCTGATGATCGTATGCCCACCGCCGTCACGAAAGAGAGTCCACCACCCTCGCCGTATCCTGGACACCGCGCTCCTCTGTCAACAAAGGTCGAATCCGATCTGCGATTAGCCTGTGCTGCAGTTCTGCTCAACACCAAGCCTTCACATCACTATGTCCCTCCCGCCGATGCCCAATCCACCGCGCCTCAAGAAACCAAGCAAGCACTCGACTACGACGCCATCAAGAGATCCGCATCCACCCTCAGATCCCAATCCTCTCGTCCCTTCCCTCCACGTACCGATTCCGCCGATGAAAAACACCCGCTAAAGTATGCCTACCGTCCAGATGCTGCCATTGATCAGCTCTTCGACAAATCAGACCCGGGAATTGACCCTGTTCAATCCCTTCTCGGCAAGTCCAAGCACGACACGCCAATGGGCAGTCGTGCAAAGACTCCGGTCCCCAATACCCTTCTCTCTCCGGGCAGCGATCTTGGTGCGCGTCCTCACGTCGCCAAACGTTCGCTCTCTGGCGAGACCACCGGCTCTACTCCCATCACAGACGTGACCGAGTACCATTGGAGTACCTCTACAGCCCCTACATCGGCCGCCATCACACCCGCGCGTAACTCAAAGCGGGACTCGTCGCACATACCCGTTGAGCAAGAGCAGGCCCCCAAAAACGATACTTCTGCCATTGAGTGGATGCGCAACGAACTCGAGCGTCGTCGCCAGAGACAAGCTGCCGAAGAAGAACAGGCTGCACTTCCGCCATTGTCTCGTGCTCCTAGCAGGGCACGAAGCATCCGAAGCATTCGCGACAACATCAAGGAGTACATCCGCCCGAGCAGCTCCGGAGGCCCCAACAACAGCCGAGCACCTAGCAGATCCACTTCACGCTCTTCGTTACGCTCCGATTCAAAGTCTCAAGATCCAGAGATTCGCGGTGGCTGGAGGAGCTGGGGCAAGACTCTGAAGAAGGAACATGCACAGACTGAGATCAGCAGATCAGATTCGAGAAATGGAAGAGTCGAGAGCCCTATATTCTCAAAGTCGAAAAAGGCAGAGATCAATCTGAACCGCGAGCTGCCTCCGCTCCCTAGTCTTGATCAATGGAAGGATGAGCAACCCGTACGTCCGACACGAGCTGCACCTCCAGCTCCTCCACTCACACATCATCCTGTCCGTCCTGCGCACAGTAAGAATACCAAATCGGTCGACAGTGTGATGAGTGAGAAGGACGAGATCATCGCAGCACGGTTGGGTACCCCAGTCAAGGATAAGCCAGAGGTCTACATGCCTACTCGCTCACCCCGTCACACTGCCGCTACCAAGATGCCAAACCTTGCAGCCGCCCACACAAGCGACAATCTTCAACCACGTAGCAAGTCTGCGGCTCGATCGCGAACCCCAGAGCCCATATCCTCAAGCATACGGGCCATCTCTTCCCACCAAGGAGGCGACTCAAAAAGCTCACGCGTGCGATCACCAAGCAACCCAGCCTTCTCCTCCCCATCTACTGGATTCTCGCAACATCGCAACTACGACAGCTCTAGCATACCCACTCCTCTCGGCAGCGTAAGCAGCAGTTCCATCAACAAGAAACCATCAGAGAGACCAGCCTCCTCCAGCAAGCACAATCAAAAGACATCACAACGTGGCATCGTAGTCCGCTCTCCACCACCAGTACCGCCAAAAGAAGCCGGCGAAAAGAAGGCATGGTGGAACATCAAGGGTAAAAGCAAGAAACCCACTACTTGGATGGATCAGCTTGAAAAAATGGGTGGAGTCAAAGATGGCATTTTGATTCCTGATGAAGGTGATGCTTGCAGTGCACCTCACATCCGCTACTAGAAGCAGATCGGGCAGATCAAGAAGGAGGGCTTTTAACGATTTTACGAACTACAAAACAGATGCTTTTTCCTTCTTCATCATGGGTTCGGCGCAATAGGAGAGATTTTTTCTTTTGTTCTAGGATCAGAGAGGTCTTGTTGAACAGACAGACCGCGGGCAAGGGTCGTTTGGGTGTTTTTTTTTTTACTTTTCCTTGCCTTTTTCTTTGTTAATCATCACACCACCACACTCTAGTTTATTCTTTTACCTACGCTTCAGCCTTTCTTTCAATGAGCATATCCAAGCGCATGAGATTCCTTCTTACATCCAAGATAATAGTCCCTTGTCACACCTTTGTGTCTATCTCTTTACCTACGCTCATCCTTCTTCGATAGGTATATCCAAGTGCATGCCGTTCCTCCCTACTTGAAGATATTCTACTCTTTCGTCCCGTTTCTGTGATCGTCAACAATGATCTTCATAATCTCTGAACTATAGAGTGTTGCCTTATACCTAGACAAAAACTTACGAATACTCACATTTTACGATCCTGCCCCGATCATCTCTCTAAGTACGAGAATCTCACAGGAATCACAACGAAAAATGGAAAAAAGGCCTTAGAACAGTAGAGATGGAACGCAATGCAAAAGATGATACGAGACGTGAGGGAAGACCATGACTTTCCTCTTACTCGTCCTTTATTCCACTATAGCAACTAAGGCAAATGCGACACAGAGAGGCCGAACCGCGTTCATGTATGCGATGCTAATTGAAGTGCCGTTCATGGACCTTCCTGCCTATCCCCTCACTCATTCCACCACCCCAAAAGTTCGTTTTGTGAAGACCCCACGCCAGGCAAAAACAAAAAGGGATATCATGCCGAAAAAAAACACCCTCAACTCCAAAATCTAGACGAGCGAAATAGAAGATGATGGCCTGCTCAAATATTGCCATTGGTTCTCTCCTCAGGCATGTTGACCGCGGGCAATGGCGCAGGAGGCGGGTGGGCGTGATATGTCTTCTGATCGGGGGGCAGTCCAAAATCCATAGAGTCGACGGCTGCGGGGTGTTCTGCTGCAGGGGGTGCTGGTGCAGTCTCGTCTTTGGTTGACAAGTTCTCGAGGTCTTGCCGAGCGACGGAAACCCGAGACTCATCATTGGAGGCTGGTGGCGGTTTTTCCTCCTCCGTAGGCGCGGTTTCTGTCTTGACCGGCTGTTGTGGTCTGCTCAGTTTGAGCTTGACAACAAGGCTTCTCTTCACATCTTGGTCCAGATCCATATCATCCTCATCCTCTCCGTCAGCCATGTCAACATCATCCTCCTCATTATCGTCGTCGTCTCCTCCATCCCATTCGTTTCCACTAGAAGGTGCATCTTCCTCATCACTGTCATCGTCCATAGAGTTGTATCCTCTTGACTTTCTCTTGCGATCCTCGTTCAGGGGAGACAGACGGGTGCTGTTTCTTATCGCTCTTCCAGAAGTGCGCGAAGCTTCCGAGGCGGCATAGTCGGGTGTATCGGCTTGGCCGCTCAGAAGAGATTCTCCATATATACCGGTTCTTGCAGGACGAACTTGGCGGCCGCTGGCGGTCACGACCGGACCAGAATCGGCGGGGGTGGAATGCCCAGAATGCCTTGTGGAACGACGTGAACCTGTGGCGTCGGACTCGTCTTCGTTGTCTGAATATGTGTAACGTATGCGCTTGCCGCGAGTGCGACCTTCGTAAAGCGAGAAACCAAGTTCGGGTTTGGTGAATTGTGCCTTGCGCGCTTGGCGGTATTCGCGACGCTTGCGTTTCTGCAAAGGGGTCAGTATTCGTGGTGCAAATCGAAGGTATGCGCAAACTCACCTCGTCAGATGCCTCGAATCGTGGCACGGCGGCCTTCATCTTGTCAGCCAAACGGCGAGCAGCCTGAGTGGTATCCTTGGTCTCCAGTTTCTCGACCAATGCGTTAACCTCGTCGATGGTCTCTGCAACACTCCACCATTGAGGGTGTTGGCTATGACGATTGGCCTCGCGATATACACGGAAGCTGGTATCCTCTTGGCCCTCAATCAGATAGTACTTTCTCTTGTCGCCATCAAAGCCCCAGTGCTGGACTGACAGGGGTTGGTTTATGTCATCATCGCGGCGCGTGATCTTGTATGAGTCTTTGATTGTTTGTGAGACGACCTCGGATGAGGTGAGCGACCAGATTGCGAGAGTGCGGAGGAGATTCAACCGTTCGGCGGGCGACATGTCTGGGAAGGTTCTGCTGCCTGCGAGAGGATTGACACGGTTCCATGACAGTGGCCATTGATGTTTCTGAGTCGACAGAGCTTCTTCCATTGCGCGACCGTGGTGGCCCCGTCTGCTTGTGTGTCAGTGGTGTGCTGGGCGGAGCTGGGCTGTGCCTGGAACTCACTCGACAGGCTTCTTGCGATTCAGGACAAGTGCGAGCATTGCGCACATCAACTCTTCAACTTGCGGCGATGGAGGGGATTCGGCGACACCCTTCTCAATATCTTGAGGACCGAAATGGGGTAGTTTGGAGGAAAATGCGTGGCTGAAGCGAGATCGGAACATGACAAGGAACTGGCCAATTCTCTGTTAGCATGCGTGCCATGTCGCGTTCGTACGCGTGTAGAGTAGGCTCGACATACGGCGACATCAGGATTGTCAGCCAGGGACTCTTCATGCGGCGGAGAGGGAGATCGTTTGGGTCGCGGAGGTGATGGTGGAGTCGAAGGAGTGACCGGAGCCTTCTTCTTTCTGGGTGCAGCCTTCTTGCCCTTTGCCATTTTTGTAAAGATGGGAGCGAGAGGCTTCTCGTCGTCGGTCGGCGGTGCCGATGAGAGGCTTGAAGAGTCAGAGTCGTCCATAATGTGCCGTCGTAGTTGCCTTAATTGCTGTTCAAAGGAAAGTGAGCGCGTCTATACGAGAAGGTCGCGTTTCTTGTGGGGGAAAGTGGCATCCATTAGCGTCACGCGGTCTGTGCGCTTGCTCAATCACCTGCATTCACAAGCACTGTCCGGCATTCTATTGGACACTGTCTAGCTTTTTAGTAAGAAATGGTCGATCGTTTCAGTGGTTGTATCTTGTTGATCTACACCTGCTATGGAGTCCGGGACAAAAATTGGTGGGAGATGTCTTATGGAAGCCACATGTCTTGATTCCAGTTGCTCCATTACATGACTGTGAGATTTATGGAAATCACGGATCTTGCACCAGAGATGTTTATACCTGCACAAACCATTAGATACTTTCTACCAAGGTAGATATGGAACAGTTACGACCCAGAGAACAAGTTTATAATGTCTTGAGCAGGAAATGGGCGCGTGGGAGCTATAACAAGTTCAATTCGACGATGCGGTGGGTACAACCCTGCCTAAACCATGTGCAAGCAAGTGCTGATGCGTGTCTTGGCAAGGGTCTCCGGAGTGGAGCTGCCAGTTCTGCACCTCCTGAATGCAATCGGAAGTCGCAGCCGTGGGTAGGGCAGGCGCAAGCGTGCTTGCTACGCGCAACGCTTCAGAACGAGGCAGGCCACAGCTACACAGCCCATTGCTATTTTCATCTCGTCCTCGACACGTCGACCCACCGGAGAGCCTTCATGCCCTCGCAATTCCATCCACGTCGCCCTTGACATCCTGCTCCTCACCTCTTGGCTGCCTCGTCTCTGCTCAGCGAAGCCTTACCGCCGACTACCGAATGGTCGCATCTGCCTCACCCACCCCGTATTGATCCGCAAGCCACCTTTCGAATACTCTCCCCTCGACGCGACACTTAGGAACCGCGCGCGCATTGCCCACACTTCCTGCCCATCAATATGGCCGGGAGACTCCATGGTCAGGCGTCTCCGTCTGCCAATTCCGACCTTCTTCTTGACTTGGATGACCAGCCAATTTACAATTCTGGCAAACCCCCGCCTACCGATGACGACCACCTGCTCCTCCACCACAACATAGACTCTTCCGATGCCCCTCGTGCCTCGACTAGTTACGATGACTTTGTGGGTTCCTCTTCGACAGCTGGTCTGCCTGGAGGTCCTGGCGCCCCGAGTGCCACTGGCTTGCATGCTCCTATGCACGGCACCATGGGAAGACAATACTCGCAGACCAGTGATTTGAACAACTACCAACCTTATTCGGATCTGGACGACATGCATGACGACAGAGACTACTACGCAGCGGGAGGAGGTGTAGACGAAGACAATATGCCAGGCTTGCATGAATCACGCTTCACCAGCCATGGCCGCAATAGGAACAGCATAATGGGTATTGGAGGAAGCATCGTAGATCGCGCCAAGAACATGTTCGGTGCCAACACTGGCGGCTATTCAGAAATGGACCTGCCCTTGACCGAAGCTGGTGCTCGTTCATCTCATGGTCCTTCTGGCAGTGTTGACGCTCCACCATCTGCTCCTCCACCTGCGAAGCGCACACCGGGAGCTAAGTTCAAATTTGGCCTTGGTCGTTCAGGTCCGGATCCTAATGCTACTGGTCCTCGCATAATCCATCTCAATAACCCTCCTGCAAACGCTGCCAACAAGTATGTGGACAATCACGTCTCGACCTCCAAGTACAACTTTGCTACTTTCTTGCCAAAGTTCTTGTTTGAGCAGTTCTCCAAGTATGCCAACTTGTTCTTCTTGTTCACTGCAATTTTGCAACAAATCCCTGGTGTTTCGCCCACAAGTAGATACACCACCATTGTGCCGCTAGGAATCGTCCTCTTGGTTTCAGCTGGTAAGGAAATGGTTGAAGACTCGCGCAGAAAGTCTCAGGACAAACAACTCAATACTTCAAAAGCCCGTGTCTTGCGAGGCTCGACTTTTGAGGACAGCAACTGGATCAACATAGCAGTTGGAGATGTTGTCCGTGTGGAATCCGAAGAACCTTTCCCGGCAGATCTCGTTCTGCTAGCCAGTTCGGAACCTGAAGGTCTATGCTACATTGAAACAGCGAACCTCGACGGCGAGACGAACTTGAAGATCAAACAGGCTATCCCAGAGACTGCCAACCTCGTGAGTTCTGCTGATATCAGCAGACTCGGTGGTAAAATTCGCTCCGAGACACCCAACAGTAGTCTTTACACATATGAGGCGACCATGACGATGCAATCTGGTGGTGGTGAGAAAGAGCTTCCTTTGAACCCTGAGCAGCTTCTTTTACGTGGCGCTACTCTGAGGAACACTCCCTGGGTTCATGGAATCGTCGTCTTTACCGGTCATGAGACTAAACTCATGCGTAACGCTACTGCCACACCGATAAAGAAGACCGCCGTCGAACGCTTGGTGAACCTTCAAATCCTTATGCTTGGTGGTATTCTTGTCACTCTCAGTGTCATCAGTTCTATCGGTGATCTCGCGAAGCGTGCCACCTCAGGCCAAAAGCTGTGGTATCTGAGATACCCAACTCATGTCAACGGTGGAAAGCAGTTTTTTAGCGACTTCTTCACCAACTGGGTCCTCTACTCAAACTTGGTTCCCATCTCGCTCTTCGTTACGATTGAAATCATCAAGTACTGGCAAGCCATTCTCATCAGCTCGGATCTTGATATTTACTACGACAAGACGGATACACCTGCTAACTGCAGGACATCCTCTCTGGTCGAAGAACTGGGTCAGGTCGAATACATCTTCTCCGACAAGACAGGAACTCTTACGTGCAATATGATGGAATTCAGACAAAGTTCTATTGCTGGTATTCAGTACGCTGATGAAGTTCCGGAAGATAGAAGATCAACTGGAGAGGATGGAGATATGGGCATATTCGACTTCACTCGTCTGGAGCACAACCGAAGAAACCACCCATCTCGTGAGATCATCAACCAGTTCTTGACTTTATTGTCCACTTGTCATACTGTCATTCCCGAGACGGGCGCAGACAAGGGTGGCAAAATCAAGTATCAAGCAGCTTCGCCTGATGAGGGTGCTTTGGTTGAAGGTGCTGTTACGCTCGGATACAAGTTCATCGCACGCAAACCGCGCTCAGTCATGATTGAGGTCTCTGGCGAGCAATTTGAGTACGAACTATTGGCAGTCTGCGAGTTTAACTCCACCAGAAAGCGCATGTCGACCCTCTTCAGATGTCCTGACGGCAAGATCAGATGCTACTGCAAAGGTGCTGATACCGTCATTCTGGAACGTCTAGGTGGTGATAACCCATTTGTTGAGGCTACCCTGCAACATCTTGAAGAATATGCTGCCGAAGGACTGAGAACTCTGTGTCTCGCTATGCGCGAGGTCCCAGAAGAGGAGTTCAAACAATGGCAGCGAGTCTTCAGCGAAGCTGCGACCACCGTTGGAGGCAACCGAGCTGAAGAAATGGACAAGGCAGCTGAACTCATCGAGCATGACTTCACTCTGCTCGGCGCAACAGCCATTGAAGACAAACTGCAAGATGGCGTACCAGACACTATTCACACCTTACAAACAGCTGGTATCAAGATCTGGGTCCTGACTGGAGACAGACAAGAGACTGCTATCAACATCGGCATGAGTTGCAAGCTGATCAGTGAAGACATGACTCTTCTTATTGTCAACGAAGAAAATGCAGCCGCTACTAGAGATAACCTGCAAAAGAAGCTGAGTGCCGTGCAGAGTCAGTTCAATACCGGTGCTACAATCGAAACTCTGGCACTTGTCATCGATGGCAAGTCTCTCACTTTTGCCCTCGAAAAAGACATGGAGAAGATGTTCCTGGACTTGGCCGTTGTCTGCAAAGCTGTAATCTGCTGGTATGCATCTTATCTTTCCTTACTGACAACACCTGCTGACCATATATAGTCGCGTCTCGCCCCTGCAAAAAGCCCTCGTCGTCAAGCTTGTCAAGCGTCACAAGAAAGCCATTCTCCTGGCTATTGGTGATGGCGCTAACGATGTCTCGATGATTCAAGCAGCACATATCGGCATCGGTATCTCTGGTGTTGAAGGTCTTCAAGCAGCACGTTCGGCCGACGTTTCCATCGCACAATTCCGCTACCTTCGTAAGCTGTTGCTTGTGCACGGAGCCTGGTCGTATCAAAGAATCTCCAAGATGATCTTGTACTTCTACTACAAGAACACGGCACTCTTCATGACTCAGTTCTGGTACTCCTTCCAAAACGGTTTCTCCGGAGAGGTCATCTTCGAGTCCTGGACGATGAGTTTCTACAACGTTCTCTTCACAGTCATGCCGCCCTTTGTCCTTGGTATCTTCGATCAGTACGTCTCAGCTCGTTTGCTCGATCGGTACCCTCAACTTTACCAACTCAGTCAGAAGGGTGTGTTCTTCAGAATGCATTCCTTCTTCAGCTGGGTAGCAAACGGTTTCTACCACTCTCTTATTCTCTACTTTGTATCTGAACTCATCTTCCTGTATGATCTGCCACAAAGTGATGGTAAGATTGCTGGACACTGGGTGTGGGGAACCGCTCTTTACACAGCTGGCCTGATCACTACTCTCGGCAAAGCAGCACTCATCACCAACCTCTGGACCAAATACACTGTCATTGCCATCCCTGGCAGTCTCGCAGTCTGGTTCATCTTCCTGCCCATCTATGCGACTGTTGCACCCAAGCTTGGATTCAGCATGGAATATGCTGGCGTTGTTCCAAGACTCTTCCCCAGCGTCACATTCTGGCTGACAATCATTGTCGTTCCCGTCCTTTGCCTTCTCAGAGATTATGCCTGGAAGTACGCCAAGCGCATGTACTACCCCCAAGCCTACCATCACGTCCAGGAGATCCAGAAATACAACATCCAGGATTACCGACCAAGGTATGTGTTTGCTATTTACCATGTGTGCAGATCGCTTACTAACGCCCAAATAGGATGGAGCAATTCCAGAAGGCGATCCGCAAGGTTCGTCAAGTACAGCGCATGCGCAAACAACGTGGTTATGCCTTTTCGCAAACCGATGAATCACAAGCCAGAGTGTTGCAGGCTTACGACACAACGAGAGAAAGAGGAAGATATGGTGAGATGGCCAGTAGCAGGAACTAGAGGCCTCAAGGTTCGTGTTTATATGCATTTGTATGGGATATGAAAATCAAAGTCTGTTGCTCCGCATCCTTCTCCCTCTCCAACATCGATGCACAGTGATAGGTAAGCTATAACAATGCACAGTATTTTACTAAATGCGACAGTGTCCAGAGAAAGCTGGTGGAGTGATGGCTCTCAGTGGACGCTACCCAAGACTGGAAACATTTGTGCATCTTGATAGCTGCAGAAAATCAGAGGTATGTCCAGAGGAAGCGAAGTGAGATAACAGTTTCCAGGGCTCCAGTCTGTCGCTCTCATCTGGGAAGCAGAGCGATTCATGAGCTATCAAAATGCACAATGATCTTCATACTCTGAGTTGTGTCCAAAGAGAATTCCTCAAAGTGATGCATCTCAATGGAAGCTCTTTGTTTCAGAAGATTATTGTGCATTTTGATAGCTGACATACTACAGAATCACGCAACTCAGGGATGTAGCAAGCAACTTTTTGAAACTCCCAAATTTGATACGAAGCAGTTTTTGCACTATTAAAATGCACAGTGGAACACGGTCTGTAGGTGTGTCCAGAGAGAGCTCGAGCATACGCTGCTCTCAATGGATAATACTCTGTTCCTGAACAACACTCTGCACTTTGATAGTCATGTGCTACATGACATTCGCAGTGTGAGATGCAGGAACTCCGAGGTTCGTTGTTTCACAGAATTTTGCTGTATTGCACTAAATCTCCAGTTCCAGGTTTCAAACTACAACAATGCACAAACGTTTTGAGAATCAGCGATCGTCTAAAGAAAGCGTGCAAAGGTGTTGACTTTCTCTGGAAAGCTGCTCCTTCCTGATACTATTGTGCATTTCTATAGTTGCTTCAGGGCGCACCTTCCAACACGGAATCAACGAACAGGGAGAATCCCCTGCCGACTTTATATTCACTTCGCCTCACCAAAACATAGGAGACTTCTCCCCGTTGTTCTCACTGCAACTTCCTCACTCGAATAGGAGCGGAGTGCTAGTTCCACTACGAACTACAATCTGGACACATTCACTAACGATTTGACATTCATTCACCTCGCCTACGAAGCTGGGCAAAGTCTTTCTCCCCGGGTCTACCCTACACTCTTCTCGCACGAATCCGTGCGGAGCATTTCCCAACATCGGAGCAGCTTTTGTCAAGACAAACCATCGCCAGTGCTTGACCCTGCTTCACCTCGCTCACAAAGACTGGCTTAAGACTCTCCCCACTATTGTGACTGTACCAATATCCTCCCCGAATCAGCGCAGAACGCGAGTTCTTACAAACACTGCCATCGAGGATAGTACACTACCAGATTATCGCTTGTCTGCCTCGCTCGAAAACACTAGCTGGATACTCCTCCCATTGTATCCACAAACGTTGTTGTCGCGTGAAGTAGCGCAGAACGTGTATCAACATCGGGACAGCTGTTGCCAGGACTCAACTTAAACAACGTAGCTCTACTTCACCTCACTCATAAAGACCGCCTGTACACTTCTCCTAGTGTTTTCACAGCCTGATTGTCACGCGAATTAGCGCAGAGCGTGTATTGACAACTTGACAGCTCTTACCAGAATCCGTCTTACTCAATCAGCGCAACCCTCCTTCATCTCACTCATAAAGACCGGCTGTACAGTTCTCCTATTGTACTGACAGGGTAGTTGCCGCGTGAAGCCGCGCGGAGCGTGAGTCAATATCTGAATAGCTCTTGCCAAAAAACACACCACTGCCAGCGCCTGGCCCTCCTTCACCTCGCTCATAAAAGCCGGCCGGAGACTTCTCCCATTGTATTTACAGGGTATTTGCTGCGCGAGTCAGCGCGGAGCGTCATTCACATCGAGACAGCTCTCACCAGGACTCAACTTGACCAGCGCAACCATCTTCCACCCCGCCCGCGACTACGAATTCAATTCCTTATACATCTTCCGATCGACTTACCGCGGAGCGTGTACAACTCCGTGGCACTTACGCTCGCAGAATACCATATTTCACGACTATTCCCCCACGCCTGGACCTCCTCTTTGTATTGTGGGTTGAGCTTAATACACAAAGTCATTCCGATTTGGTTCTTCGTCATTGACCAAGACACTCCGACTATACTCAGCTTCGTCTCTCACTTAGGCATTTCGGTTCCGCACTTCCTTCTTCCAAAGCCAGATACTCCCTTCTTTTTTCATCAACTCATACCGGATCCGTTCTCTTTTTCTCATCATGGATCCTGCTTATAGGTCCACGACCTCCAACCAGAAAGAGAGATCGAAGAAGCGCAGCAATACCAACACAGATATCTCACGCATGATTGAAGAGGAAAGAGAGTCCAAGAGAAATCGTCTTTCTCAGCATACCGACGGCCAGTCAATGTATGCCCAAACTCCCCCTGGCCTATACCAGCAACAGATGACAGAACCCGACTACGATCAAATCGATCACTACGATCAAATCGATCACTACGCTGACAACGACTCTATGGCTG
This sequence comes from Aureobasidium sp. EXF-3400, assembly GCA_024195585.1. Taxonomy (NCBI): domain Eukaryota; kingdom Fungi; phylum Ascomycota; class Dothideomycetes; order Dothideales; family Saccotheciaceae; genus Aureobasidium; species Aureobasidium sp. EXF-3400. The sequence continues at coordinate 81,958 of SWBL01000168.1, read as the reverse complement.
GCAGCTCGCAGCAGCACACACCAGTGGAACGTCCACTTTCCAGTGCTCAGCAAAAGACACAAGATCGCCAGCAAGAACACCAGAAGCTCGTGTCAGGACTGGGCAAATCAATGCTGGCACCTCGGCCAGTCTTTCAAGAAGAGAGCGACTCGGGTGGTGATGGCGGTTCCGACGAGGCCGTGGTTCAAGATGAGGATATCGGGTACAGATATTCACCTCAGTTCGTCAACACCAATGATGACACTCGCTTCTCGCAAGCCAAATTTCCGGCTGGCCAGCAGTACAGCAACAGAGAAACCCAGAACAGCCTAGCCGATGACACATTCGGGATCTATCGGGGTGACCAGCAGTCACACTTTGCACAGACCCGAGAAACAAGATCCGACCAGAACTACTCGTATATTGGACCGACTCGTGAGCAGCTTCCGTACGAAGTGCGTAGTCAACTCCAAGGAGCGAATAATCAACATCAGCCTGCGGCGAGCCATCGATCTCGGTTAAACCATGCGGGCACAACTCAGAAGCAACATGTGTCTGTACCAACTCGTGAGCAGCTTCTGTACGAAATGCGTAGCCAAAATGAGGGAGCGAAGAACCAACATCAGCCCGCGACGAGCCACCGACCTCGTTTAAACCTTCAGCACACAACTCAGAAGCAACATGTGTCTGTACCGACCCGTGAGCAGCTTCCGTACAAACCGTCCAGCCAACTCGAAGGAGTGAGTAGCCAATATCAGCCCGCGACGAGTCATCGACCTCGTTCCAACCTTCCGGACACAAGTCAGAAGCAACATGGATCTGGTCACGGACAACCAAGAGATGCTCACGAATTCTTCAGAGAGAACCCGAGACTCGACTTCCGACAGGTGCCCGAGATCCCGTCTGCAGGTCGAGTGACAAACCAACAACCTCATCTGAGTCACGAGTATGCAAGCCCTCAACCACGTCCATCGGGAGTATCACCAACTCCTATGGGCAATAGTCGCCCGAGGAGATCCATGAAAGTCCCGGTGGAGGGTTACACTGCTCCAAAGAATATCCTGGCTGCGGTCAAACCTCGCAAAAGCAACACCGAGAAAGCACGACGTGGCCAGTCAAAGGAAGATCCCGTAGACCCGGCTCGGACTGCAGCATCGGCCTCTCCAGTTTACAACACGCCCGTAGCCTCCTTCGCTCCCGTCGCTCCCATTAATCCTATCGCTCCCATCATCCCCATCTCCCAGCCGATTGCACGGCACCATGCTTCTCAACCGGACCTGTCTTCTGGATCTTCGACATCGAGTTCTGTTCAAGCATTGACCAGCAGGATTCCTGAAGAGCAGTTGCTCAATTTCATGCCTGACGATCTGGACAACCGAGTATGGGAATACAGACATAGAAAAGAACCCTTGGATTGGCCTCAGATCAAGGAGATTCTCGATTATAGTGGTACAGTCTACGTTCTCGAAAATCTCAAGACTAGACAGAGGTTCTACGAGGCAAAGCGTAAGCTTGAGAAACAGGAGAAAAAGGCAACAATAGAGGAGGAGGTGGTGAGGCAGTTCATGGAACCCATCAAGGCTGAGTTTATGGCACCAGCTACTACCACCGCTCAACCGGTCATTCCACCTTCGATGATTCAAGCTGATACAAGAAGACTTTCTGACACTTTGGAGGAAGAGAGAGTCGTTTGGGCAACGAAAGAAGCGACGTTTCGAGAGAAGGAAGCAGAGTTTCAAGGACGCGTCAAGGCCCTGGAAGAGGAATCCGCCGCCAAAACCGCAGAGCTCAAGGCACAAGAGAAGCAGCTAAAACTCAAGATTGAAGTGCAGGAAAAGTATCAGAAGCTGAAGGAGGAAGCTCAAACCCAAAAGGAGAACTTGAAAGACGAAAAGGCTTTGCGTGTCAAGGCTGAGCGTGATTTGAAGGCTGCTCAGTCCGAAGCCCACAGACGCGCTCTCGCTGCTGCCGGTGCATCAAGAAACAAAGGCAGAGCGACCGACACTGGCTTTACCTTCTCCAATGACGATGAAGAAGCAGAGGACGAGAATGGGCAGAGGAGAACTCCCGCCAAGCGCAGCAAATCACGAAAGCCCAATCCATCCAGCAATCTGAGAGACGACGGTCACCCACAAACAGCAGGGAAATCACTCCCACCAGCTGCCATCCAAGCTCTCTACAAGCACCTTAATAAATGCAAGGATGAAGATGAAGAAGATGCAGAGGAGCCACCAGAGACCATCCAAGAAGAAGAGCTCAGCTACTTCGTCTACACAGTCTACCGCAAACAATGGCTCATCGACGAGGAAGAACCAGACAACGACACCAAGATCGGCTGTGGCGACTACACTTACCTCAACGAAGCCAATGTAGCCGTCACAAACGAAATCTTGCGTCCTTACGGCAATGCATCAGCTATCAAGATCGACCCTAAACAGGAAAGAAGCCTGCACCAAGGCATGGACGAGCACGATATGTCTTGGGCTCAACTCGACGTCCCTGCTGGTCATGTTCGAGTTTGGGTGCAGAGACAACTGCACACTGAGTTCCAGGGCAAACTACCTCTTTTCGAGAACAAAGGTATCTTGCACAAGAAAGTGTTTGCGGTCAGACAGGAAACCTCTACTATTGCCTCGGACTCGATTTCGGAGACGGCAACACCCACTCTCACCACCACAATCCAAGAAGACGACGAAATTTACACTACGTTTGGTCTCGCGAACATTAAAGCCAACGAGAAAGTGTTCAAACTGCTCTGGCCTGAAGACGTCGAGGGTAGCGCCAGAAAGACCACTCTCAGTGCTGTCAAAGCCAAGGAAGAAGCCAGACAAGAGAGAAAACAGAGAGTGGAAGATTTGGAAGATCAAGGCCAGTTGTTCACAGAGGAGGTTGACAGGAAAGACGGAACAAAGGTCAAGATCTTTGTCGTGCAGAAGACGGTCACTGGTCCCAGAAATTGAGGGAAGGATCGAGAACGAAGAATCGAGGAAGGGTTTGAAACGAGCCAGAGCCCAATGCTGCTTTTGCTGCCTTGCGTTTGGATTTTCTGCGAGGCGAAATGGCACCTTCCTTTTCTTGCATAGTTTTCGAAATGCTAATACTTTTGCTTTTCTGATGATTGTACAATAGTTTTACAAGAAATGCGACATACCTGGTATACGCATCCATCACCTCTCCAGACGCAGTGATATGTGAGCATGCCAATGTGTGTATATGTTGGCCAAACTCCATCATCATGGCTCTGCACTCTTCTCGATTTGTTCGTGTTCCTCGTTGCCCCCTTCCCTAGTTTGCGACGTTTCCTTCTTCCACTCAAGGAGCCTTCGTCTTCAGCTGTACACCATGCCAACCCTTGATCTCGTCCTTGAGCACGGAATTGACTAAACGATGTTGCTTAATGACCGACAAGCCCTTGAATTTTGCAGACACAATGTCTAATGCGTACATGCTTCCGCAACCTCCGCTGACATCTTGAACCTATTTAGTCTTGTCAGTTTTGTTCCTTCACACTCTTCCCTCACTGGCGTTACAGTGGGCCATTGGGTGGGAGGTCTCTCGCATACCTCAAGTTTCGTGGGCGATAGCTCTTGGGTGAGTTTTTGGAAAATGTGGAGTTCTTTCTCGTCGAGGTAGTCTGGGGCCTCGACTGCTGCTGATTCTGAGGTTGCTGCTGCGTCCGAGGAGTTGTGACGGCGGAAGGGTGTGGTTGTGGATGCGAAGGATGTGAGGAGAGGGCGAGCAGAGAAGGAGATGTGGTGTAGTTGTTGGACTCGCGCTGGTGCTGACGAGGCGAGTGTGCGGGAGGAGGATCTGAGCGCGGCGAGGGCGGTGGATGCGCTGCGGATGACTGCTCTTGATGGTGCCATTGTTGATGTGTATGTGCGGAATTGGATGTTGCGATTGAAGGTTTGATGGCAGACGTCAAAGGTGCAGATGGTGTTTGGTCATGGATTCATGCGCCGAGCCATTGGTCAGCTTTGGATGAACCTCGATCAACCCCGCATTTTTTCCACTCACGCGTCATACTAGATAACAGTCGCGTCTGCCTCTCTTCCTGGTATACATTCCTCGACTCTTATAAATTGTCAGGAATCATGGATAATCTTCTCGTTCAACTCACTGCCCCCACCGGCAACACAGCTGAACATGTTGTAGCAGCTCCTTCCCAACTAGCAGGCTCCAAACGCAAATTCACAGATACCTCCGACCTACCCACCATCAACCTCGACGACTATGAAATATCCGATGGCGAGCCAATGGACTCATGCACCGTAGTCCGCGGCAAGATAGACCGTTTCCTCGAAGCTGGCGAGATGAAAGTAGGCCAATTCTGCGATGCAATCGGTGTTTCTGGAAATGCCTATAGAAGATTCATGGCTCAGAATGGCAAGTTTGCTGGTGAGCATTCTGATACTTATCGGGGTGCTTGGGAGTTTTTTAAGAAAAGAGAAATGGCTGGGTTGAAGATTCCTACAAAGAAACAGAAGACTGCTGCGAGTGCTTCTGCTGCTGGTTCTGGAACAGCGGGAAAGAAAGATGCTGTGACTGATATATCTTCCATCCACCTTGACGGTAACATCAATACATCTCGTGAACGACTGAAGCCCAAAGCGATTAACACACAACCCAAAGGCGAAGATACCGACAGCGTAGAAGTCTACGACAGCTGCGACGAAATCCGCAAAAAGATATCGGCCCACCTGCGCAAACCCTCCACCACAGCCGCCCAATTCTGCCGCGACCTACTCGCCCAATACCATACCGACGACAAAAAGCCTTCCCGGATCCAAAGTGGCCAACTTACCAAATTCCGCGGCTACAAAGGTGCAGATACAGGAAATACTTCTTGTGTGTTTTATGCTGCGTATGTGTATTTTGAAAAGGTGAGGTTGGCCGAGGGGAAACCGAAGAGTAAGCATCGGTTGGAGATGGAAGAGATCTGGGGTGATAAGGGTGGGTTTAACGTTACTAGGGGTCATCATCGTGGGTATGTTTTGCGTTGCCTTTTCTTTTGTGACTCGTTGCTTGTGGTATTTTGGAGCTGACGATGGTGGGAACTACAGATATTTGGTCATCGGGAACGAGAGACCTGTGCAAGATCAGTACGGTCGAGTCTCGATCGTGGGAGGCCGCTGATTGTACTTCGCTATGCGTAGCTATGCGATTCATGACCATTACGAGTAAGATCAGAGGATGGTGAGACGGACTGTCTCTGATCCGAGGAGCCTTGAGATTGAATGACGCATCGAAGTATTAATCTTATCAATGTGAATGCAAGTATTCCTCTTGGAAACTGTACGAGCAGACAAGTCGTTGGCAGCTGAATCGAACCACTAGCGACGTGAACGGAAGGGGTGAACAAAAAGCCAGCCGTGGTCTCAAAAGTGGTGCCAGCAGCGACCTGACCGCCGACACTCGATTCGACACACCAAGATCTCACGCTAAGCATCGAACTCAGTATGTAAGTGTTCGATCCAAAAGCATGATACTTTCAAGATCGAACGCCTCACCTATGAGAATTGTACTCTCGCGAGCGGTTCTTGGTACGCAACCTCGACCACGAAACACACTGTGCTTTGCAGTTGCTAGGTTCTGTAACTCTCGACTACAAGTCAGATATCTGTAATGGACCCGAGCCTTGACCTTAGTAAAAGCTAGAGGAGGATGTCTCGAGAAGCACGAAACTTACGAGATCGAACGCATGGTCTTTGAGAGTCGTGGTCTGCCTTACTCGGTACCCGACCTCGACTACCAAATACATCGTGCTTTGCGACGAGCGAGCACACTGTGCTTTGAATTGCTAAGCTCTGTAACTCTTGACTCCGACCAAGTCCGCAGAAACTACGTGCTGATGTACTTGAGGCTGCTCTTAACTGCTTGTAGGTGCTCGGTGGTAGTGAGAGTCATCTCCCATTTCTTTCCAATTGGTCTGCACCTCTGCTTCAGGCATCTGGCGACACGATTCACTTGCCCTTGACCCTTCTAAGCGCTTTTCCAACAAGGAGACTAGAGCTACCTCCGTCTTCATCGGTGGCGTCCAGATGTTATTCCCGATTTCTTCAAGGCGGTTAGAAAGATGTACAGACAACGACCCAAGCTCGTACGAACCAGATTGCAAGAACCCGGCTCGACACACCGTCTTTTGCTGGAAATACACGAACCGCAAATTCTCGTCAAGGCAGAACACACAGACAGACAGAGTAGAACACCACAGCAAAACACCACAGCAATAAAGTATCACGTGGTCTTTTCCCAGTACGATGGCGAACGATACCCCTTCTCCTCCCCCTCATCATCTTACTACTTTGCTTCCCGCAAAAAGGGGAAGTAACACCCGTGTCTGATTTCCTTCCATTCGTCATCATCATTCTCCAAGACTTCAGTACAACACGGCACGACATCAACAGAAACGATATCCCCACATATCTTTTCTCCTCACCGATCACGCCAGTAGCGAGTAGCCATCTGCACTTGCATCACTTCACGTTGCATTTTGTGGAGTCTGCTGGCGGCACGTCAAACAACGAATACGCATGTGCTTGGCTTGCATTGCATGTGCTGCCACTCGGGATGGAGCGAAAGTAAAGGAGGGGCAACGAGTCAAAGGACAAAAAAAACAAGGGTCTTTGCTGTAGGTTGCTGTCATTGTCACATTTCCTGCAATGCGTGCTTCCTGCAGGGCTTCAGGCTATTGCGTGTGCTGCACTTTTGTATGCAGGTGAGAAAGAGGGCTATAATACGGCACTTCGGCGCGTTTTTGTTGCATATTAAACGAAGAAGGATATCTTTGGGTGAGTAAGCTGTATGCTGCGGTATTGCATGAGCATTGCTACACGTGTATGCACAATGCAAGTCTGCAACTGCAACTATATTGCAACCACATTCCGAGCAAAGTGCCATTTTTGATGAAGTGGTGTTTACTTGAGACTGACTATGGAGATACTCGAGTACTTTCTGCTTGCCTCTGTTTCTCATCGAGGATGCAATATGCAGATTGGATGGGAACAGCAGAGACGTAGTATTTTGTCTATTTGCTCATGCTGCAGAACTTCTGAAGCAGTTCATTTGGTGATGGGCATATCTCTTCCACTATTTGCGACATATGAGCCTTTGCGATCAAATATTATCTTCACTTCGCATACAGCATCATAACAGCATTCAAAACCCCTCGCATTCGGGTTCACTCCATTCTCTTTTTCACAAAGAGCAATTACTAAAGGTTGATAACGCAATCATCCACCTTATTTTGCTTTCAAGGCCTCCGAGACTTGGTCAAACTCTATCTACCTTTCGTTAGTCCCGGGCGCGTTCTCAAGATCTAGGTTCAGGAAGGAAGGATCATCAACGGTGTTCTTGTCTTTTTTCCCGCTGAACCCTTTGTTCTAGAGTTTCTGGCTGTTTTCTCACCCACCAGCCACGAACAGAAGATCTACACTCAACATTGTGGAGATACAGGGAAGGAGATGGGTATGAGGTCAATGGAATTGATACACTTTTTGGGATTCGTGGCTGTGAATGAGTTTCAAGGGTTTGTGTTGCGCAATCTGATTTACATCATTTGCTTTGCTGGAGAATCTAGAGGCGTGTAAGGTTTGGCTGTGGTTGGTAGGATAGTGTAGTGATAGTCAGGGGGTGAGAATGAGAAGAGGGGGTGTATACGCCACATTTTTCGCATCACTAGTAGCCCTTTTTCTGTAAAGAGAAAGAGAGAATGTCTTTGTAGCAAAAAAGAATAATGTAGCCAGGATGAAGCTAGTTACAGTAACGAATCCTACTCGACCTTTCGATCTAAATGCTGCCAATGATACTCCTCGTTCATGCACCCCACAGCTCTTTTTACGAGCGTTCTGGTGGTGAGTTGTGGGTTGGTGCGTAAAAACACATACACAATGTACAAGTGTAACTGCGGGTGAGAGGGAAGCTGAAAGGAAGTTACACCCGATGATTGTAGCGCCTGGGCCTCCTATTACCGCTGTTCTTCATGGAAAAAGGGACATCGGTGGGGGTTGTTGGGTGAGCAGTGTGTAAGTATCTGACTGTCACTCTTTCGTTCCAGAACCCAAAGTTTTGCTGCAGAATATGTGGGTATGTGATGGATGATTTTTGTCTACTTTTGGCAGGTCCATGAAAAGGTTATGGTTGGAGGACTGGCTCCGCGGTTGGATTGGAGGATAGTCTACGCCTCACACTACCTCATTCAGGATATCTGTGTGGCTTGATGTGGCTGGCCCATGTACGGCGTACGGAGGTTAAACTCAAGCATATCGCAGTTGAGATCCAGAAGAGGAGAGTTCTCGAAACTCTTTGCTTTCAGACTTCAGAGTCGTGTGTCAATCATGTGCTGAGTCTAGAAAGCAAAATACCGGTACATGTTGATCAGGGTCCTTGATTTTTCACTTTTTGGAAAAAAGTATAGCTGAGAAGGGGGTTCGAAGGATTCAGTTGCGGAGATCGACTCCTCTCCGTTCTGCTCTTCTCCTCAACAACTCCACAATGTCTGTCACCGACAAAGCACGAGACATCGTTGCCCAGTGCCCGCTACCTGTCGGGGTCTCCGATTCTCCACGTCTTAATCACTCCACTTCATCATCACAATCGGACCGAAGGGGTGTCATAATGGCAGCGAAAGCAGCGCCGAAGTGTGGGCATATCAATCTCAACGCTTAAACAGGATTCGTGGAGATGTCTGGAGTTTGGGGTTGGGCGTGTGGATCTACAGGTTACGTCCTCCCCAAAGAACTTCTTTTGCAGAGTTCGAATGATTCAACGAAACGAGACAATCCCCGTGCTTGCCTTTTGATAAACATGTTCGGCAGCAGGGGTGCTTTCTCCACGGATCAACATGACTCTGGAGCCGATACATGTCGCTTTGTATATGGAAATTGATTGACGCGTGCAGTGCACAAGAATAGAAAACCTCTGAAGGAGCGATACCGTGGAGGGGATGCCCGAGTTCGGAAGGTAGTCGTGATACTTTTCTTCGAGTACTGTACTACATTGTACCCTGCGGAGGGGAGTGCGGGGCAATCGCTTGCCCGTGCAACAACTAGAAGACAACATCTCATGTTTCCAAATCTGTTGTGTCCAGCGCATATGCATGTCGTGTGCTGAGTTGGCCTCTGTGGACCGACCATATGTTTCGCCACTTCGCTTCCTCCTCCAAAGCAATCAAAATCTCAAATGTCGTGACGACGACTAGTATAGGAAGGATTGAGCCAAGCCCTTGAACCCCCACTCTACCCAAGAACGAGCGAGAACCACAGTTGCCAGCGAGGGAACGAGACAAGGTCTGTACTCGTATGCGGTGCAGGTTCGCTCACGTACATCTGAGTCTTGCTGCTGTCTCGTTCTTATCAGTAAGACATGGTGTGATAGCTGCTGCCAAGAGGAAAGGCGTGATCTAGCACTGTCTGTCAACGAGGTTCCCTTGGTCGACATCGAAACACTTCTCAGCAGGAAGCTGCACTCGTGGCTCGACTTCAAGAACATTGATACATGTCAAGAGAATGTGCATGAAAATAACCGGTACTCGAGTTGATAGTCGACCCTCCAAGTCCTGCTGCAACCCGCAAGCCAACGGCCATCCCGGACCCGATGGCAAATGTACAAGGGTACAATTGCTTGCGCAAGCAAGATGAGCCGCGAACCGCTGTTCCTAACACCTATTCAAGAAATAAGTTTGTGTGTTTCCGGTGGTTCGAGATATGCATCCGTTGCTATGTCGATGGATATGTCTAGACCCAAACCAGACAACAATGAGACAGCCAACACTCGAGATGCAAGTCGTCCAGCAGAGCCTCAAGGAATGCCTCAGCAACAATGTAAACTGTCAATTTATTAACCATTTTTCCATGCATGAATGGTTTTTCTGTTGCATCCCTCGTAAATGCAAGCAACAACGTTGTTGAGACATTGCGAAGTGGTTGAGCACGGACTGATGAACGTGTAGGGAAAACGACAAAACGCCTCCAGTCTCACCAACGTTCTTGTTCAACCTCTGCAAAAATAATTGGTGTGGCTTGTTGATGCGTAGGCAAGTTGTTGAAAAACACACGCCAGATTTGGCTGAACGTCAGAGGCGCGAGTGGCGCGTGTGCGCGCGCTAATACTGACCAACCATTAATTAAATCGGCCGGGGCCGCAAGCCGTGATTGTTCAAAGTGCTGAATATTGTCTGTGTGCCGGACGGAGGCGTTTCTTGTGTGGACTGCAAAAAAGTAGTTGAACGTCCAAGAAGCTTTTACGTCAAAAGATGCTGCACACAGCTGCTGCCGAAAGCGCGCTGTCAATATTATGTGTAAGTTGTACAGACCGGTCAGGATACCGTTCCTGAAGGTTGACAGGGATTCTTGTGCCTCGACGGGCGGTATCGGACTGGAGGCGCGCTTGTATGATAGTGGATAGTGCAGCGCGGAGAGTGTTTGCGGTGAGAGAGAAGGGAGGCTCGTAGGAGTTGTTGAGGCTTGTTGATAGCAGTAAAATCTGTGGCATCTGGACAAGTTTGCGATTGATGTGCCTCGTGTTTCATCAATCACGATTGCTGAGAGTGCTGCTTACATTAGCATTTTGCGCTTTGGCCCACAAGCTATGCCATTTTGTAGATAGGCATCTTGTTCTGTAGTATGTGTGTGGATATTTCGGCTCCGCTGCCTTCAGCAAAGCCGCAATATCACAATGATCTGGGGAACTCGAGTAAGGGACTCGAGAAACATGTCATTGCCTCGTGCTCAACCATACTCGGCTTGATACTAGTGTTGGGGCAAAACCGTCCAGTGTAATTGCAAAGAAAAATGGTATGGACAGATTCCAAGGCCGACTTCGCGCATCACGGTACAATAGAGAGAACGAGAGATCGATCTGCCTGTGTAGGAAGAGCTTTGTGTTTGCGCAGCGTAAGCGGGCAGATCTTTTCGTTCCACTGCAGCGAGGCGCGACAGGATGTCGCTGCTCGGTAGGCAAAACTGAGCTTTTGAGGAGATGAAACGGCAATGACGCTGGAGTCAGCTATTTTGTGCCGCTGAGTGGAGATGGCCGTTGTTAGAGCCTCCTTTTGACCACCGCTGACGGCCCTGAGCGAGTGCGAGCGAGTGCCCTGTAACAAGATGAGTCTTTCCACGCTATCCATAGTACGACAGCGTCATCGCTGACAGACAAACTGCGCACTGATGCCCACGAGCAAGAGCGTGCACGCGACGCGGTGGACCTAATGACAATCTTTTCACCTCAACAGGACAAAATATAGCTGGCAGAATTTTATCATCGCGATCCGTAAAATACGATCGAATGATAGAGTGGATGCAATTACAGGTCGCGGACTTACTCTTCCGGTCAGCTTTTCCCTTACAATATATCTTCGTTTAGGTTGCCTGTCACTACCAGACAAATCAGGGATTAGTGGGATGCTGCGGAGTTGAAGTGTCCAAATTCCTGGGCACAGCGGAGATGTGTGGGCGTGAAGGAGAAGAAGGACCGGTTTTTTCGCTGACTGGGTCAGCTTGGACACGCACCACACTCTTGACCGATTTGCCGGCCCGAGCTTAGCCGCTTGCGCACAAGTCAAGAGTCAAAAATCATGCAAGTGGAATGTGGACGTTTGGGGATGATCTGGAGAAAGCCTGTCGGGTCCGGAACAACAGCACCTAACGACTGGTTCTCCAGAGAAACCGTGTTTGAGAGATAGGGAAGATCGTTACAATCGCAAGTGGATGGCAGCATCAACCTGTAACGGAGCCGAGAAATGAGATGCTGTCCAGAGGTGGTGTTACCGTCAGCAGACATGTAGCAAGACCAGATGTTAGCAGGCATGTAGGAGTCAGCATCGCAACGGAGACAACATGACAACGACACAGGCTGGCTACTGATACCCTCGGAGGCACGGATGCAGACTGTCACTAGCCACAGACACTTGATCGCTTATGGCTAGACTTTCCGGCGCCCTACCACAGGAGACGTGATGAGCGTTCGGAAACGGCCACGACCGCGCAGACCTGATGCTCGCCGCGATCGACAAATCGTCAACATCATTGGCTTGTGGTTTGGAATTTGATGCTTGATCCAGACGTGTCTTGCGACGTGCGCAGAAAAGGTGCAGAGGAGCAGAAAAAAACCAGGCAGCCAAGTGATCGGATACGGCACTGTCGGTTCTCTCCTGACTCCAAGATTTGTCGAGTGCATTAGTTCTGGATGCGCAACCGCTGGGGCATATCAAGTGGGATGGTACAGAGACAAGATACCTCAGTAGCACCAAGCCTGCGCGTAACATGTGGTCGAGTACTTTGTCTGTGCCTGAGAGCCGTGAGCGCCACGACGGGCCTTTGTTTCTGTTGTATTGTCCGGGGCCCGGGCTACCCCCTCGATTTGGCGTGGTGTCTACTGTTGCCGTTGTGCCCGTCGCCGGCCAGCCCAGAACAGCAAGCTGCTGCAAGTCGCTGCTCACTACGATCCCCAACGCGCTGCAGGCGGAACGCTGTTGGAGCCAATCCTCGCTTGTCAAACCTTGTCCCGGCTCCCTGTTCCTGGTCGTGCATGGGGTTTGAAGCCACACTTGGATCCTGCCGCATCCGTGATTCGCGCCCGCACCCGCTTCAACTCTTCAACGACCCTCAACCAACCGCAGTGCCAGTTAACTGCCCACACTTCCCCAATTGCCCTGGAGCTTGGGTTCCTTGCTTTTTATCACTGCCTGTTCCCGCACATCGATTTTTCTTCCTCCCGGCTTGTGTCTTGACCATCTGTTGTTTGCTCGACTTTTGTTGCGTTGTTGCGTCTCGGGCTTTTTCATTTATCAGTCGTCATAGCATCAGCCAGCATCATTCCACCCAGCCGATTCAGGAAGTGACGACGCTCTCTAGGTTGGAACATACCAAGAAAGCCGCGACTCCCGCTTTCGGTCTACTCGAGGAATTGCTGTGCCTTTCCTCACTCTACAGGAAATATCATCGAATATTTGCCTGTGAACGGTGCGGCTTTCACTAGCTGATATCGCAATACATCCATCAATCCTACATCCACTCACCTATTCTCCCCCTCACCAGCCTCATCGACTATCTATCCGTAAGTATCCGGCCATCAGTCAGAGTCTAATTCCCCCATGTGCCGGGACTGACCAGCAACTGTAGTGTTGCCCAGCCCTTCTGATGCTTGCCGGCCTTTGAAGTCTACATACCCCTCTCCCTCTGGCATCCCGACACAACACAGGAATGCCTTATACACCGCCATCCCACCAGTCCCCGGCCTCGTCCAGGACGACGAGCCCGGTCATGAGCCGCTCATCATCATTCAGCGCAGATAGCACAGGAACACGGTCTCCGGTTTCACCGAGACCTGCTCTTCCTCGCTCAGTATCATCGACAACTTACCTGAACAAGCAACGACGAGGCCCCTCAGTAACCCAACAAGAGCCAGCTGGCCTGCCGCAATCACCCGTCGACGACGATTCGAGCACCGTTCGCCAAATTGAGGGTGTCATCTCTAACAATGGTAGCATCCGCCAGTCACCCACTCCTGTGAACAATCTGTTGATTCCGACAGGTGCCATCTTGTCACCCCCCGACTCATCTGAAAACTCAGACGGTGAGGACGCTTCCGAAGCACCGAGGGGGCGCAACAGCTTTTCCCACACCTGGGGTGCACTGGAGCAAGCCGTACGGTCCATCGAACTTAAGCGGGAAGGATCTCCTGCAAGAGGCGTCTCCTTCTCCGAGCCCACCACCACCATCCACTCACCCACAGCACTGAGCGCCACAGCACGAAAGATCACACACTCGAGGTCGTCCACTGAGACAGCCATCATCATCCCCGATCGTACTGTCACCGAGTCTCCATCAGAAGAGAGTGACGAGGACGACTCGGACGATGGACTACGAGTCAAGCCCCCGCTTGTGAGAAAGAAGTCTGGTGAATTGGTCAAGCCTGCCCTTCGACCATCGTCGAGACGCAGATACTCGAGTATGCCCGGAACTCCCACCTACTCCAAGTCAGTTCACTTCAACGACAACGGCAACCAAACCAGACACTTCCTGCAGGTCGAGAAGCCGTCTGCTATCAGTGCCGGCTCCTCGCCTGTTGACACATACGATGAAGAGACCGAGTACCCCTTCGAGGGCAAGGATAACTCGAACAAGGTTGAGTGGAGTTTCAGACTCGCAAACTTCCCCGAGGAATCTGAGGACCGTAAGCACCAGCCTGTCCGCGTCGAGAAGGTCTACCTGTCCACCGACACAAAGACACTCATCGGCACCGTCGCTGTGGCAAACATCTCGTTCCAAAAGCACGTTGCTGCTCGCTTCACTCTTGACTACTGGAAGACAACCTCCGAGGTCATGGCCGAGTATGACAACGATGTTCGCAAGCAGAACCCCCACGACGGCTATGATCGCTTCACCTTCAACATCCGCCTTTCCGATCAAGCCAACCTTGAGAACAAGACATTGCTGCTGTGTGTTCGTTACAACGCTGGAGGCCAGGAACACTGGGACAGCAACAACGGCATGAACTACCAGATTGACTTTGTCAAGAAGATGGCCAAGTCGGCTTCCACCAGCTCCCTGTCGTCTCTCCGTGGCTCATCCCGCCCTGGTCGCAACACGATCCCTCGTAGCAGACATTCGCCTCCTGCGAACGTAGCACGTCAGGAGCGTAGTCTCTTCGGCGATGAGGACTTGCTTTCCAAGAGCTCGACTTACCACTTCGGTTCCCCGGAAAAGCTTACTGGTGATCCTGCTGCCCAGCCTCAGGTCAAGCTGAAGCCTCGTTCCAAGAGAGTGGACCTTGCCCGCGTCAACTCTAGCCCTGCAAACGGTCTCGGTGGAAGATATGACTTCGGAGCATCACTCAGTGCCGCCTTGTCGACTGCTCAGGATAAGCTCGGAAAGCAAAGCGGACTACTCCCTCACACCCAAGCCTCCTCTCAATCACAGGCGCACTACTTCTCGCCTAGGACTACCACCGAGATCAAGCCTGTGGTCCCGGAACGACCAGACGCCATTACCACCGACAGACCCGCCATTGGATCTCAGCAATATAAAGACCTCGTGAACAAGTTCTGCTACGTAGGTTCCAACAAGACTTCCACCAAGGCCTAATCCCCATGGTGCTAATTATCAAATCAGTTTACTCCTGGGTCTTCGGGCAAATCCTCACCTTCGCCTCAGACGAGTTCTGGATCGAAGCCTAGCAGCACCGACGGCTCTGGTGACGGTGCATCGCCGAACGAGTACAGCCCCCAATCTGGTTCTGTCACTCCTACACCACCTCAAACCCTGTCGCCTTTCCTCGATGGCGCCAACGATGGACTTACTAGCTGCAACACTATCAGCAAGTTGATCTCTCGCTCGGGCTCGCCCGCGTCTATCAGCAACAGCAACAACTATGTTGCACGCGCTTACAGCTACCCTTACGCAAGGGACGGATACCTCTCGGAGTCACACACCCCGACTGCCATCCGTGGCTGAAATGCTTAAATATGATGCATTCATACGCACAATCGGAGCCAGCACCTGTCTCCTCAGATTCTGCAATGCAACAACTGCGATCAACCTTATATGAACATGGGCAAACCCCTTGTCTAATATGGCTTTTCCTCCTTTTCTTTTTCTTCTTCTTCTTCAATTTTCCTTGGTCTATCAAAGCGATTCGGCATTGATCATTACATCTCGCAAGGCGTTCCGGATCCTCCATGAGATGGCTCATGGTGTATAGATGGCTCTCGAAACAGTGACCGCCAACACGAGTGTTGCTGTCAAGCTTGAGTCTGTTTTTCTTTCGAGCGCGATACCTTTTTCTGGAAAGTCGTTCTCGTTCTTTTCCTTTCTACCCTTGCTATTCTGCATTTTCCTTTTTCTATCTTTTATTTCCTTTCTCTCTGTACTTGTTTACTTTTCCTTTTCTTCGCACATTGACGGAAAATGGGAGGCAGGTTGCCGTGCATGTGTGCACAGAACATCATATGGGCGCGCGCATCGACTCTCAACTCTGGTTGTTAGTCAATTTGGTATTATGGCAACAGGGATGGTAACTTTCTTGATGGCTGGCATGGGATTCTCGGGGTTCTCATCATGAAGGGACTTGCATGGCATGGATGCATACATGTTCATGCTGGATTCCGAATGGGCAGAAAGGGCGTGTTTCCTTGAAGTTATTGCTACGAATCAATGCTTAGGAGAGATGATAACACGGACTGGAGGCAGCAACAGAAATAAACATTTCTAATTATTCTATTATCTACTTTCGCTCAACTTGACTGTCTATCTTTGTGAATGTTCTGTTATAGGACTGACGCACGTGCAATTTTCTGGCGTGTGCACGACATGGCATTGCTTCCTTCCTCCTTTTAAGCACTGAGTGAGGTCTAGCAAGAGTTGTCACATAACATCACAACCATGTCTTCGTCTTCGGTCCCAGTGGGACTCGTGATCGACCAGACTACTGTACTGTCGCTCTTGTCGACCCTTGCCATTCTGGCGGCAGCCTACATAACATCCCTCTACACTCTACCCTCGACCGCGAGCTCCAAAGTCCGCTTCCTCTTCATCTGGCACGCCTTTGATGCTCTCATCCACTTCATCCTCGAAGGCACATTCCTCTACAACTGTTTCTTCTCATATGGTCCCAATCTCCTTACCGAGCCCTTTCTTCCCGCCAACGTCCACTTCCTCGGTCGTGTGGGCAGGAACTATGGAGCTGCGTATGGAGATGGCTGGCACAGTGCGCTTTGGCGTGAATACGCCAAGGCTGATAGAAGATGGGCGGGAACTGATCTTACGGTTGTGAGTCTGGAGTTATTGACGGTGGGGGTGGGAGGGCCATTGGCTTGTTGGATCTGTTTGCAGTTGGTCAAGGAGAGATGGGGGAGTGCGTGGTTTTGGATGTGTGTGCTCGCTACTGGTGAGCTCTATGGTGGTAAGTTCTACTTTCTTCCCTTGTTTTCTCTTTCTATGAATTCGAAGTCCTGAAAGGCGACCCTGGTCTGGAGACCATCAACCCTCAGAGAGAGATGCTAACAATGGTTGTTAGGGTTCATGACCTTTGTGCCCGAATGGCTCAGCGGCTCCCCTAACCTGGTCACTTCCAACTGGATGTACAAGTAAGTTTACTCTATCCTCTAACATGGTCATTTACAAGACCATCTTGCACTCTCTATCTTGCTTGCCTTTATCGAATCTGTTGTTTCCGGATCTACACAACCTTGTATACACCCGCGGAGGGCAAGAGGCCGAACTCCGAGGAGTGGCTGGTGATGAGAGTTTGACCACAAGCACTATCGCTCTACACATGATCCTCTTCCATATCCTGTTCTCCACTACACCCCCTCTCCCCCGCCCATGGAGTAACCGAGGAAATACACACATATGCAAGAACGAGACTGACACGCGTACAGATGGGTCTACCTTTTCTTCTTCAACACACTCTGGGTCTGGATTCCTCTGTGGATTCTTTATCAAGGCTACGCAGCGTTCACCTCTGCTCTGAACCCAGCAACTTCCAAACAGAAGAAAAGATAAACGGTATCTCAGATAGACACTTGGGAGACTGAGTCAGCTCAGACCCAAGGAACAGGGGTTCTGAGAACACAGTATGGTAGAAGACGTTGTCTGCACCATCCAAGGAGTCTAGTCCGAGACACTGTAAGAAAGCCACAGACAAGTAATTTGTCTTAGATGATCTGACGATCAGAGGCTATATAGTGGTGTTTCAAACCGTTACACCGACGAAAAACGGGTTTAACAACTATAGAAAAAACGGGCGAACCTCAGGACCTGAATCAATATTCCTTCTGGAAAGAGCAAGAACCAAGTTCAATGAAACGGTGCAGCGTCGGGCGTTTGTCACATGCATGCATATGAAGATTGATTACTCTGCGAATGCTATGGTCGTCTGAACGTGACAAGTGTAGACGATATGTATGGTCGTTGGAGACATGCAGAGAGTAGTCAAATGCAAACAAAAGGAAATAGAAAAATGGTCATGTGTCTCATTAAGCCATTACCGTCCATCTCGCATGTGCATGCTTTGCTGTCCATAACGACCGACTTACAGCTTCTGCCCTCGATACATGCATGCAACGACGGTGTTCTATCTCTCTTCCTCCCAAAGCTTGCATTGCAACGGCAATACATCAATTCCGGGGAAGCTGCATCCAAGATTGCTGCACCCCATGCTGCCTCCCCCATACCATGCATTGCCGTTAACATATGCACTGCACGTAGCAATAGCAGACCTCATATGCAGACCTCGCATCAAACAACCCTAACGTAATTACCAGGAAACAGTCCTTTGTTCCCGCAATAAACACCCCAGAACCAGTCACCGTTAATATCTTCCACCTCTGTGATAACCGCATGACGAGGAAAGCTTAACTCATCTCTAACACCGTCGCCAGGGAAATATGACCACAGGGCTTGAACTGTCAACCCAATGCCTCCAGAAGGTGGTAATGCAGAGGCAGTGAAGAGCTTTGACGACGATGATGCTGCAGAAGTCGTTTTGGCAGTGCCATCGTTTTCTTTCCAGCGCCAGTGGTCTTGTTGTACGGATGATGCGGAGGTGGAAGAGGGTGTGTCTTTGAGGGCCCAGCCGCCGATCATGTCGTGCACGATTATGCGGTGGGGACCTTGTTCGCGGTCTTCGTAGCCGACTACGCTCATGCGGTGAGAGCGGAGGCAGCGGCGCCAGCCTGAAGGTCCGTTGTCTCGTGCTATCTTGCCTGTGTTGACGAGAGAGTGGTAGCATGAGTTGCAGATATCGTAGTTCCCTTTGTTGCAGATGTTGCAGTGGAAACGTGCGTACGAGGGTGGAATAGAGTAGTGGCAGATGTCGCAGTAAGACGTCAGAGTTATGGGAATGTAAGAAGAGGGATCTGAGATGTGTGGAAGTAGTGGCATAGGTGTCGAAGGGACGGCAAAGTGGAAGGCCGAGTTGGTGGGTGTCAGTGGTGGTGGGTATAGCTCGGATGGCGAGTGTCGTTGAGAAGAGTTTGATGCTAGAGAGGTTTGTGCTACAGAGGCTAGTGGGTGAGTGCAATGTTTGCCTTGTTGAACACAGACATTGCAGTAGCCCCATGCTCCGTCGTTGCATGTGTTGCAGTGCCAGTAACAAGCATTCGCAAAAGCTTGACAACCATCACAAAACAGACCTTGCTCTAAGCGCGCAGTGTTCCGATCATACCGTCTGGCCGAGAGAACATGAGGCGGATCTTGAGCTGTGTGGTCAGGACCGAAGGAAGCTTGAGGTCGGTACCGAGTCAACGCAGCGCGACCAAACCCAAACCAATTCAGGCAACCTTTTCCTGCGCGGTAGCATCCAAGACACAGATTAAAGTTGCCTCCGGAGCACTTATTGCAGGTGTAATGCAGCGAGTGCTGTATATCGGGTTTCTCACATCTCGAACAGCTGATCGAAGGAGCAGGCACTTCGGTTATCGGCTCTTCTCGAGGAGGGATGGGTAGAGCAGGTGAACTATGATTCGATGGTCGTGAAGGCGAATCAGGGGCTAGATGGCGGTGCCTATCGGACGTGGTATCGATGCGATGAGAGCGATTAGCTGAAGCGGCTCTACGCCTAGCTGGAGTGGGTTGAGTTTCAATTGGAGTTGAGGCGTGGGGGATAAGCGGAGTAGTAGTTGATGTAGTCCGGCGGTGGGCTGAGGTTGATGGAGAATGTCTGTGGGCTGAGATCGAAGGGGAATGCCTGTGAGATGAGGAGTGAGGAGAATGACGATGAGCAGAAGGTCTCGGAGAAGGACGAGCAGCAGAGCGGTCACGGTTATGATGACGATCACGGCGGTCTTGACGGCGACGAGAGCGATATGCTTGCGCAATGGAATCAGTAATAGCATCCTCCTGGTCCGGAGTCAGATTGTTGAGATCGACACCGTCCAGAAGGCCGTGATCAATGATGTGACGCATAATCTCATCTTCCATATCGCCCAAGTCCATGTCAGACTGGCTCAGAAGCGAGCGTATACTGGACTGATGCGAAAGAGCGTCCACCTGGCGTGAACGGGGCGAGTCATCGCGACGGTGAGTACGATGCGTGTGCCTCTGATGTTGAGCAGCAGTAGAGCGACTTCCGAGACCCACATCATCGAGACTCAGCTCGCGTGCCTGAGCCAGCATCTGTTGTTCTTCCTCGTCGTCGTCATCCGACACTTGACCTAGGTCTACTGGCGGTATAACGTTGTCTCCAGGCTTATATGTTTTGTCCATATCCAGCTTCTCTTGTGCAGTCTTGCCTTTGTCAGGGTGCGCCTGCAGGAACATGTCGAGCAGTGTGCTGAGAGTCGCATTCGGTCTGGTATCCCGTACGACAGCTCGACATGCTGGGCATGAATACACATGGCCCTTGGATGAAGCCTGCCATGCGAACCATTCTTTCAAGCAACTTCCGCAGAAGCTGTGCAGGCAGTCGAGTAGCGTCAGAGGCCGGTAGAGGACGTCGGTGCAGATCTGTCACAAACGGTTAGCATCCTCTCTACCGCTTCTTCTCCCGACTGTTCCATGCCACTCACCGAGCACGACAACTCCTTTTCCAGGTCCAAATCGCGCCCTCCTTCACTCGTTCCGTCTGTCATTTCGACTGCACTTGCTTCCTTCTCAATCTTGTCCAACCTTCTAACGACGCTAGATGTGGGGCCGCATCTCTATTTATTCTGCCGCCCCGTGCCAGCAACCTTGCCGATCTTGCTGATGACCTCCGGTTTCACTCGCAAATTGGTTTGGAACTTATCTTGTGCATCTAGGCACTCTTTTCTCTCTTGCTCTTCTTCAGTGCTTTTCAGCCATTTTCTTCACTCATGTTTCCGACCTTCCTCGTCGTTTCGAGCATCACATTCATCCATGGTTCGGCGTCTTTCACGTTGCCGGGAGCCCGAATACCCGTCCCACGCGACTCGTGTCTCAAACTCCCGTCTCTTTCATATTGAGACCAAGGTCGAGATCTTGCCATTATTATCTTCTCTCTACCGCGCCCGCCCTATCAATATATCATGCTCTGCCTACTCGCTTTCGCTGGCTCCCACAAAGTCCAGACAACTCAAACTCCCGCACCCGCCTTTCTGCCGTGGACCTAATCTGCTCAAACGCCCGTCTCTTGGTCAGAGTATTGTACGTGCGTACTCCGTACACGTTGATCCAGATAGCCGAGCAGGTCTGTTCTCCCGTCCTTCTGGAAAACACTGCCGACAGATGCTCGCTTGGACACATTCCTCGTCTGTGCTTGATCTGCTCTTCATGTAAATATATTGATCTCTCCCTTAGTATGAAAGGTAGGTGTTCGCTCTCGTGTTTCCTTGGATCCTCCAGCTCCTCTCTCTGTATCTCATCAAGTCTCTCGCTATGGCTCCCTACGCTGCACTCCTTCAATTGTACCTGTTGGGCCTCGCTGGTCATGCCTCTGCCGCTGCCATCGACACTCGTTCTCTCACTCCCTATGCTCCCGTCTCGGCAAGCTGTCCTAGCACTCCCCTGGTCCGCACTGCCAACAGCGTAGGAACTCAAGAAGCTGCATACATTGCTGCTCGTAAGCCCAAGGCCGATGCTGCTCTTACTGCTTGGTTGCAAAAGACCGACCCTTCATTCGCTACTACCAACCTTCCCACCGTTGGACTGGTCATCAGTGGTGGTGGTTACCGTGCCTTGCTCTCTGGTGCCGGTCTTATCCAGGGTCTCGATGCTCGTGACTCTGACCTCTCCACCAGTGGTCTTTACCAGGCGATTACATACGAGACATCTCTTTCCGGAGGTGCATGGTTCTCGACTTCTTGGACCGGTCTCAATTGGCCCACTGTTTCGTACTTGAGGGACAACCTTTGGTCTCAGTCTTTCTCAGACTCGCTTCTGGTTCCTGCACGTCTCTTGTCTGCTGTTGCATACGCCGAGATTGTGAGTGCCAGGCTGATTCCATCGTGCAATCATCTCACTAACACCATACTAGGTCAAGGACATTGTAGACAAGGCTAAGGCTGGATTCCAGCCTACCCTTATCGATGTTTACGGTAGACTGCTCTCGTACCAGCTCCTCAGCACAAACCAGGAAGACCTCAAGACCGATGGACTTGTCAGCAAGACTCTCTCGAGTGTGGCCAGTTCTTCCAACTTCACCAACCACGCCGTGCCTTTCCCCATCATCACTGCTAGAGGTGTCAACACCTTTGAAGGAGAATGCATCCCTATGGAGAACGGAACTCAGTATGAATTCGTACGTTTTCCCTATAGACTCTTTCACATCGACTCGACTAACTTTCTGTCCTACAGACTCCCTACGAGTTCGGATCATGGGACACCAATGTCAACGCCTTCACTCAAACCGCCTACCTCGGATCGAAGCTGACCAACGGTGTGCCCACCGTATCCGGCAAGTGCATCAAGAACTACGACAATCTAGGCTACGTAGCCGGCACCAGTTCCGCCCTCTTCAACAACTACTGCACCACCATCCCTGCAAAGAACAACACCCAATCGCTAGTTCAAACCCTACAAGCTATTGTGCTCAACGCCCACAGCCCCGTCACCCGCGACACCTACGCCCCCTACCCTAATCCCTTCTACCAATACCCCGCCGCCACACTCACCAACGCACAAAAAGAAATCTCCCTCGTGGATGGCGGTGAAGGCAACTCAGCCATGCCCTTCTGGCCATTAATCCAACCCGAGCGCAACGTGGACGTCATCATCGCCGCCGACAATGGCGCAGACACCACTGATCTCTTCCCCTCAGGCACCGCCATCGTTGGCGCCTACCAAGCAGCTCAAGAGCAAGGACTCACCCGTATGCCCTTCATTCCCGACCTCACCACTTTCCTCGCCGCCGGCCTCAACAAACATGCTGTCTTCTTTGGCTGCGATACCCCTGACACCGCTACGATTGTGTACTTGCCTAACAACAACTACACTTACGCTTCTAATATTCAAACTGTCATTATTGAGACTTCGGAGGCGCAGACGGCTGGGATTATTGCTAATGGTAATGCTATTGCTACTCA
Organism: Aureobasidium sp. EXF-3400; assembly: GCA_024195585.1. Classification (NCBI taxonomy): domain Eukaryota; kingdom Fungi; phylum Ascomycota; class Dothideomycetes; order Dothideales; family Saccotheciaceae; genus Aureobasidium; species Aureobasidium sp. EXF-3400. The sequence goes on along the minus strand of SWBL01000168.1, from coordinate 59,001 downwards.
GAATGGGGATGCACAGTGGCCTGTTTGTCTGGGCTGTGCGATTATGAAGAAGACTGGTGCTGCTTTGCCTGCGGCTTGTGGTGCTTGTTTTGATAAGTACTGTTATTCTCAGTAGAATGATAGTTTTGTGAGGGGAAGTGATATGTTAGATTCAATGTATAGTAATGATCAAGGTTTCTTGTAATATGCTTTGCTTTCATGTTTGTACTTGATGCTTTTTGTATACATAGTGAGAGACAAAGCCCATCATTTTGCAATTGTTGATTCACCATATTCCTCGAGGTTGACGTTTCTTGCTGCTCCAGGTTGAGTACATCAATTGCGGATAAGAACCCAGGACTTGAAGACTAACCTAAGCAAAACACGAGGGTACGTCAACCTCAAAGCCCTAAGCAATATCGACAAAGCCCAACTAATATAAAACAAATTGCAATTTATCGGTGATATATCTCAGTCTCCACGATACATTATATGCTCGTGCTTTTGCAGGAGCTGCTTACAGAGGAGCAAATGTGATGAGCCCAGCACAAGTTCTATCCTTCTTCCATGAAAAAGTCGGAAAGAGCGATCGAGAGTGCATGTCAACTATTGAATGCAGTTTTCTAATTTTATGACACTAAGGTAGGGAAGCTTCCAAAAACGTCGTTGATGCCTTGAAAAGCAAATAATACAGCAAAAGCAATAGCTTCAGAGGCGTAAAGAGTTCAAGGAAAGGATGCTCGAGGAAAGAGACGGAGAAGGAAAAAACGCATGTGTCTCATGTCGAGCACTTTGAGCAAAAAAACAAATGCGCAACGAGGGAAATGAGAAAAATTGTATGTTTCTATAAGAAGTCTCTTGGCTTTTGTAGGTATATCAGCCAACGAACCATTGAAATCAGTCATCCCTTCCCCTAAGTCACCGCTTGTTGCCCGATTTGAGATGTAAGTGAATATTCTTCAACTTCCACTCATTGCGTGTGAGAACTCTGTGCGTCTCTGCCTCTTGCTGTATGCGTTGGGTAATCTTTCTGTTCCAGCCTGCTGCTTGTGTCTTCAGCATCCATGGTTTGCGAAAAAATGGTGAGATGATGTCAAAATGTCAAATGCCAGATGCTATAGGCGAATAGGAAGAAAATATGCAAAATCGTCTTTTGTCTTTCGTCCTGTTGTATATCTAGTAGATCCCCTGGGTACGATATTGGAAAGTGTCGTAACTGCATTGTTCACGTCAGCAAAAATTATCCAGAAGGAAATTCCCCTGCCACCCCTACAAAAGAGGCAGGAAGGAAGATAGGAGATACTCACAGCCTAGTATAATAACTTCCCGCACTCTTCGCAACCAACTCCTCCACCCAAACCCCAGCTTCCTCTCTACTCTTCTCAAGCACAAACCTTTGCCTCAGTGCAGCAACAACATTAACCACACCTCCAGAATAACAAGGCATACGTGACTCTCTGCCCATCAATTCCACTAGCATGACAATTCTTTCTGCCTCGCGACGCAGTGCTTGGAATGCTTCTTTCATATGTTGTTTGAAGGAGGCAAAGGGAGTGGAGTCCAGGCCACCCAGTACATCAATGTATTCTTGGGTAAGCTTGAAGGGTGCGGCTTCAAAGCCCATGGAACCTGGTGTGTTGGACAACATGAAGCCGAAATCGATGTGTACGATATGGCCCACATTGTCGATGAGAATGTTACCGTTATGCCGATCTTTGAGTTGCAGGATATATGAAATAACCGAGTAAGCAGCTAGACTTTTTGCAAAGTTATCCACGGCAGAGATGTAAGAGGCAGAGGTTGGTTTGCCGAAGGTAGTGACAAAGTGATCGTGCAGTGTAGCCATGCGTTTTCGAGGGTTGCTGCCAGAAGCGATGGAGGAAAGTGTCAAAGAGCGTTTGAGTGAGTGTAGGGATACGCCGTTGGTGATTGTTTCGATCAAGCCTGAGGACTCGCCAGTGACGAGTATGCGCATGTTTTTGACCCAAACGTCGCAAGAGGCTTCGGTCCAGATCTTGGAGCATACGGCGATGAGTTGACAGGCAAAAGCTTCTTGACGCAAATCGGCTCCTGTTTTTACAATCATGGAGATCAAGTCCCAGTTTTTCATCCAGCCATAGGGTGATGAGCGACGTATACGCTCCTTTTTCATTTCCCAGGCTTCGCCAAAGGTTGCTGCTGAAGGATCGTCGCGGTCGCCCTTGCGCTGTACACCTCCTGTCTTGATGTCATTCTCCATGCGTGCGGCACCTGCGTTGGAACTCAGATTGGGGTCTGCATCTGCAGCTTCCAAAGCAGGGTCTTCGATGTCGGCTGGCTCGGCGTGCGAGCCAATGTTATTCGCGTTGGCCATAATGGCATCAAAATTGGTGGCGTGCACAGTATCGTCGGTGTAAAAGCTCTGCTCTTCGAGACTTTGCATACTGGCAATGATCCTGGCCTTGATGGCGGCAACTTCAGCTTTCGGTCGTTTTGAGCTGCTCAGCTCGAGTTGTGAGAGCATAGATGAAGCAGCTCGCATGTGAGTTGCCAGGGCAGAAAAGTCGGGTTGATCTGCAGCTTGCGAGCGGCCAGCCGCTGAGGCAAAAGGAGAGGGACTAGCAGATCTACTCATTGGGAGATCAGAAGTTCGAGGAGTGGTAAGGCTTGTTGATGACAGCGTGCTCACGCCGCTAGACAGTCTGGGAAGCTCCCTCAGCATAGCGGCATTAGAAGGGGTATGTGATCTAGAGATGTTGCGGGGAGTACTGCGCCCGTCTACTTCTTGCAATAAAGCAGGACTGGCCAAATCGCCAGCTGCAGGCTCGAGGACACTATCGTTCTCAACTGTGGCTTCGGTTTGGTAGCGAGCGGACTCTCGTGATGCGTCTGTAATATCAAACAGGCGACGCTTGGGTTTGCCCTTTTCGAGTATCAGCTTGGTGAGGAGCTCGGTATTTTGGTCAGTTTCCGGATCAAAATCGAAGTCTTCGCGCAATACCTCCACCATCAAAAGGTAGGGCACCCTCTCAGCACTGTTCAGACTAGTGGCCTCAGCAGGGTTTAGTCTGACGATACGATGATGTTGACTACGGCTTGCACTGCCATCTGGAAGGGTCGCAGGACAGAGTAAAGGCACGTCCACTTCGGCAGGCAGGTCTTGAGCAATCAAAGCGAGCTCAGCACGAAGAGCACTCAATCTAGCAGGCTTCGGCACAGCAACCAGACGGTTGGAAATATCCTCGAGGGCGCTGAGGAATTGCGTCTGACTGCGGAAATAGTTTGAACGCAGCATACGGACTTTTTGCGAATGTGACATGTTGGCAAGATTAATGTTCTTTGTGCTTGTTGAATGACGACCGACAGAGTGTTCTGTATGCTGGCGAGAGAGTCGCGGCGGCTCGGGAGCAGGCTGTGAAGGAAGCTCTGGAAGAGATGATGTGCTTGCAAAGGCTTGATTGTTTTGTGTTGCTCGCAATGCCTCTGCCATGGCGCGATTGCCGGGCGAGTCTTTCGTAGGTGTCGGAGAATCCCTGACTAACATGGACATAGGTCGCGACGCTCTTCTGGGTGTCGAGGTGCCGGGTGGAGTCGAAGCATCCTTGTTCGTTTGCGGCGGAGGTCGGGGCCTTCTTGAGCGACCAGGGGCACCCGAGACGGTATGACTCCTGGATATGCGCTGGGGTTGTATGTTGTCGGATATGGTCTCTTCTACAGGACGCGGCCTCCTGGCTTGCGCAATGGCCAGCGGACCAGCATGACGGGGAAGGAAGGGCGCAGCTATAGCACCGAGCACAAGACTGGATAGCAGCGTGACGGGCAAGACGTTCTCGGTAATCTTTTCTCGGCGGACGGGCTCAGAGGAGCCAAAGACGATGCGTTGGACTCTGTTGTAGATGCGGCGGCACGTTTTGAAGGCGTTGGAAGTGGGTGTTTGGGCGAGGTCGCGGAGGTATGTTTGCAAAAGCCAGAAAGTCTGCACATGGTATAAGCATGGATAGGTGGGATAGGGGAGGCGCATGGTACCAGGAGAGCGCCATTCACCGACTCCTCGCACAGGTCGAGGATAAAGTCCTCGAGGGCCATGCTTTCGTTGTCCAGCGACATGACCAGGTGGCATAGCTGCGGCAGAAAGAACTCAATGTCTTCATAGCTGAACTGGCGCAACTTGGAGCAGAGGACATATTGAATTCCAACATGGTCGGCATATCGAGCCAGATAGGCCACAGTCAACGACGGATCCCGGTTGAAGTGTTCCGACTCGATGAAGCGCTCGAGCAAGTTCCAACTCATCGAGTCCAGACACTGAGCATAGTATTCCTCCGAGGGTAGGTAGCAAGCGAATGTCGCACGACTGCAGTGGTTTCGAATCGATTATACCGCAAGAAGACACCGAGGCTGTCTGGCTTGCTTGCGTGTTGCTGTGGGGTCTGGCCATGCATCATTCAAGCTCGAATCCAACTTCTCCTGAACCAGTCCGCCCGCCCATTTACCAATGCACCAACAACATCAACACTGCACCTGTATTAACCGTTGTTGCTGTTGCACAATACGAATGCCCCTGATATCTTCAACCATCATCCACCCCTTTCTCATTCGTCTCTGCACCAAAACACTCAACTTGTCGGACATAAGTTTCGGCAAAGTCCGATACGATTACGAGCAAATGCACCATGCACTACCCCTCTTCCTATAACTCTTCATTCATACCCACGCCTATATTGTCCTGCAACGAGGCATTGTGATTCTACCCGCTCTACCCCTCCTCTACTGCCCCGTGCCATTACTACCTCAATCCACGCCTGCATACAAGTCTACCACGATGTTGATAATGGCCACGATAATCTCAGCTGCGATCAGCACAATCACGATCCACTCCAAGTATTCACCTGAATGATGTGTTAGCCTGATTCTAAGATGTCTTTGGTTATTGTGCACTTACCATGTGAATGTGTCAACTGATCCTTCAACACCGCCAGCAGATCCGCAATAACGTCCAGTCGTTCTGTCAAGAGACTCACTCTCTGATCCATCTCCAAGTAACTCCTCACAGCCTGGTACACCGGATCAAGTTGGGGTTCTGCCCACATGAGTTCCGGCGCATCCAGCACTGATCCTTGAAGATGGATGTTGATTCGTAATATAAACAGTTCTCCAATCTGCATGTTGATCTCCTTGCGTGACATGTTGACTTTACCCGTCAATGCGATTTGTGCTGGAATCTCTTTGTTGACGTCGATTGTGTTGTCTACCAAGTCCTCGTACAGTGATGTCTGTCACGCGAATTAGCTTCTCTTATCTGCTTGATCTCAGTCAATATACAAACCTTTGTGCTTTGTGCCAAGGCATGACTAATGGCCAACTTGGTCATGTAGTTCTTCTTCTCTCTCAAACTGATAAAGTCGTTGTAGATTCGAGCCTGATATTCCTTGGTGTAGTAGAAGTTGAAGTTTTCTTGTTGAATGTCGTCTTTCGAGAGCTTCTCAGTCTCAAATTTAGCCAGCTCCTTCAAGAACTTTTGCTCGTGTTGAACAGACATGCCCCATATTACAACAACACCATACTCGAAGCAAAAGACTTCAGGAACGTGGACTGTTGTGTCAAAGTCGGGACCGTCGGCATGCGGCATATGTAGAGCTTCACTAGATGTCGATGCCTCGTGATTTTCTAATATGGCCGATTCACTGCTCTCCTGCAGATCCAGCAAATCTTCCCGTCTCCTCTCAGCATTACCTTCGACCTCGATAGCACTGTCGGAAAATCTACGTTGAGCAGTAGAATGTACGACCTTGGCGTCTTCCATGATGTGCGGTTCTGACTTGGCGTTGTATTGGTATGGGGTGTATATGCATTCGTCGAATTGCTTTGGTGCAGCCTTCTTAAGTTTGCGACCTTTGAGGAAGCGCAACAGCTCTTCCATGCGATATGAGCTGGCGGTACAGTATGCAGTGACACGAGGCAGCTTGTCTCTATCATCCTTGCCTAACCTTGCGGCATCACGGCGGGCGGTGGGATCCTTTATCCTGGTGAATTGCGAGTAGACGTCGCGACCACTCTCTTCGTCGGGACCGTCGTCACCGTGTTCCGGGTTCGGTAGGAGTTTTAGCTTCTGGGCCGTCCTTGTTGTGCGTTGGGGACCGATCTTTGCAGCGGGAAGAGACGGAGCTATCGACAATGGGGCGCCTTGACTATTTCTTCTGCGGAGTTTGCTGTTGAGGGCCGAGAGCATGGGCTGGGTGCCATCTCTCGGAGGAGTGTTTATCGTTGTGACAGAGCCTGTTGAATGTGCAGAGGACGACGGGAACATAGGTCTACGAGTCGGCGGGCTACTCGTTGCAATGGTAGGATTGAAAGTGACGCTGCGAACAGGACGATCGGGCTTCTTGCCCAGCAGGGGAGTCGACTCGGCTTGTGTCGCCATGATGAAGATTATTCGTGTGCGGTTGTTTCGGAAAGGTTGGCGAGATGGTCGAATATGAACGCACGCCTGTCTCTTCCAGTATGAATGGTCGAAAGTGACAGAGCAAGCAGCAAACCAAGGCACAATCGTCTTGGACGTGTCAAAGCCGTTCCCTCGAGGCTGGGCGCAACTTCCATCTTTTCCAAAGTCGCAGAAATACGTCACCAAAAATCGTCTGTGCTCCATATGCTAACCCACGTTTTATTCCCAAGATCTTCACTAAGGTGCATGAACACTAAATGCTTCTTGAGAATTGTCCTCTTTCTCTTCTGTACTTTTGTCTACATTCTACATGTCTTTGTTTGGCATCCCTACTGCTTCCAAGCCTCGGCGTTGTCCCAAGAAGGAAGCACATATGGAATACTGTCAGGAGCATGCTCTGGCAGCTTTTCGGTAATCAACTTCATCAATTCCCGATAGATGACTTCGTAGCCTTCAGGATTCAAGTGAAGTCCATCGTGCAGCATGTCGGCAAGAGCCTGGTTCTGCTCAATCTCACTTGAGCCAGCCAATGCCTCACCTTCTTTCCAACCGGCTTCCTTCATGAAAGCGGCCCAAACATCGAGGACGGGAATGTCGAACTTCTGACCAAGTTCGCGAACTGCCTCTGCGTACTTGGCTGTGTTTGAAGCAGTGCGTCTCATAACGTTGATGCCATTTGTCTGGTCGTGCGCAAGTGCCTTTCTCTCCTCAATTGGAGGTGGTGTGAGCAAGATAAGCTGAGGCTTGTGTGCTTGCAGCTTGGGATGGTTGATAATGTCCGTCAAGTTCTTCTTGTACTGTTCAAGATCCACAGTCTGAGAGAATCCTGGAGTGTTTGGTAGCCGGGCATCATTGGCACCAAGGAAAATGGTCTGCAGAACCCAATGAGCACCAGATCTTCATCATATAACATGCTAGACTGACCATCAAGCGGATACGGCCTTGTTCAGGAGTTGGCAGGATACGAGGGAGGACACTCAAGGCCTGCGAGGTATTGTATCCACTGATGGCAACATGTCAGATTGAGGTTGTCTTACAGAGTTCGAGCACGCCTACCTGAAGCCCCTGTTGATCACATCAAGACGACGAATGTATGCTATGATGGCTTAGCCAGGTACAAGACAAGGCGATGGAATCGCATACCATCTTGCAATGCTGGCGTCCAAGCAAAACCACTGGCCTGGCTGGCAGACTGTTGTGTGATGGAATCACCAAATAAGACGAATTGTTCCATGGCAGATCTGTGGAAAGAGTGTTCGATGATGAAACAAACAAGGAGAGGTACAAAGCACTAGCGTGATGATATGGCAGTTGTGGAGAGGGAGTGGAGTATACTATACGACGGGATTTGGCGGCTCATCGGATAAACACACAACAGATGGAGGAACTTGCCCTTATCACTTATCTCGGTCCTTAGTCCTTAGCACCGAACGTTTCAAGTCGTGATGCCGCTACCGGTCTGTGGAGGAGCAGATTCGAGAAGCAGCGTCTTCGCATGTCTTATGTGGCGACGGCAAGGACGGGAGAGAGATTCAGGAGAAAGATCGCGTAGGGAAAACGACGTGTAGGGTGAGATATGGAGTTGATGTTCAGCCTGCTGTCCAGTCACACCGCTCTGATGGACCTTGGCGGAGCAAGCGCAGGGTCCAAAGCTTAAACGGTAGGGTCATCTGCGCTTTTAGAAGCGGGATGCAGCAACAAAGCGTAAGGAATCGTCACGGTTGTCGACGATTGGCAGCGTGAACGATAAGCCAGGAGAAGCCCCTTGAGACGTCTTTTCATGTCATGAGCACCCCAGATCGACTAGCATGATCATGTGCCAAGGGCTCCATCGCGTCAGAAGGCAGTGGATAGTCAGGTAGCGACTCGAGGTATGGAGTACTAGCCAGCGGTCAAGGGGGGCACTGATGCTCTCTCATCTCCGAGCTGTAGCCTACAGTATATCTTTCTGTATCTCGGGCAAGGTGGTGCTTCCTCGCAAATACATGCACATGCAAGTGACCTAATGCCGAAATCTGTAGCATCGTATGCGTACGACGCAGACGCATTTGACCAGGATAGCACACCGCCTACACCCAGGAGTAGTAGAGGTAGCACTGTGAGAAGACATGGCCGCCGTCTTGCCTCTGACTGGGATCTCAAAAGCCGACTGCCCTCACGCTTGGTCCTCGACGACCACGCTTCCCTTCTCGACAACCCTGATGGCCGCCCATCCTATCGTGCCGTAGCCTCAGCGCCGCAGTCACCAAAGAAGACGTTCCGAAGGAGGAACAGCGCTCCGATCAGTGAAAGACGCTCAGGCACTCTCACCTCAAGAGTTGCCAAAGCATTTGGCGCCGAAGCGAGTCGAGTTCAAGGTAGATATCCCGCTTCCTGAGCATTACCCATTTGCTAACTCAAATGGCAGAGACCCATGACGACGAAGACGAAGACCAACAAAAGCTATCCGAATCCATTTACTACGACGACCGCGTGTGGTACGATCAGTACACGAGCACCGATTGGGTACAAGACAGCATAAGCGATGCCTTTCGACTAAAAGAGTTGCGCAGCCGCAAAGGCTTTAGGGGTAGAGCTGAGGCTTTGTTCGATTCTGCTCAAGGCTGGATACTGGTCGCCGTTATTGGTTGCGTTACCGCTGGCATCGCATACATCGTGGATGTCTCTGAGTCTGTCATATTCGATTTGAAGACGGGCTATTGCTCTCACACATGGTACTATGGAAAGAGAAGTTGTTGCGAAGGCGCCAGTACCTGTGATCAATGGAATCGTTGGTCAGTATCCCTGACTCCTGGTCCTGACGAGAATGGTTGGTTTGATTTTGCTGCTTTCGTCTTTTGGGTGATAGCTCTGTCCCTGGCAGCCTGCATGGTCACCTTGCAGACAAAGACTGTCATCAGCTCGGCCGTCAGTCTGTCTACACTCGATGAAAATCTCGCTGCACACGCTCCGACCACTGCTGAAGCCAGAAAGGACAGTGCAGGCAGCCCTACGCGTCGCTTCGCCGAAGCTGCTCAACGCCCTCCTATGGTATACTACCCAGCTGCTGGAAGTGGTGTAGCTGAAGTCAAAGTCATTCTCAGTGGTTTCATCATCAGAGGATACCTTGGTCTGCGAACTCTTGTCTTCAAGACTCTGGGCTTGATCCTGAGTGTTGCTTCTGGCCTTTCAATCGGTAAGGAGGGGCCATTTGTGCATATCGCAACATGTGTAGGCAATGTTGCATGCCGCATGTTTGAAAAATATCATGTCAACGACGCCAAAAGACGCGAAATTCTCAGCGCGAGCGCTGCAAGTGGTGTCGCAGTCGCCTTTGGTTCCCCAATCGGAGGTGTTCTTTTCAGTTTGGAAGAAGTCAGTTACTTCTTCCCACCAAAGACTCTGTTCCGAACCTTTTTCTGCTGCATAGTAAGTACTGCTGAAGCTTCCTATGCGTGTGCAAATGCTAATCGACCTGTACATAGGCTGCAGCACTATCCTTGAAATTTCTCAACCCTTACGGCACCAACAAGATTGTGCTTTTTGAAGTCCGTTACTTGACTGACTGGCAGTTCTTCGAAATGGCCATTTTCATTCTGTTGGGTGTCCTTGGTGGCATCCTAGGAGCACTCTTCATCAAAGCATCTCGTCTGTGGGCAACTACTTTCCGACGCATCCCGAGTATCAAAAAGTATCCAGTCCTGGAAGTTTTCTTGGTTGCTCTCATCACTGGACTTGTCAGCTTCTGGAACAGATACACTAGGATTCCTGTCTCAGAGCTACTATTTGAACTGGCCAGCCCTTGCAATTCTTTCAGCTCAACTGGTTATGGACTCTGCCCTACAGAGGAGAATATCCCTAACGTCATTGGATATCTTTGCATTGCGTTTGTGATCAAGTCAGCCCTTACAGTGGTAACTTTTGGTGTCAAACTCCCTGCTGGTATTTATGTACCATCTATGGTTGTTGGTGGTCTTCTTGGACGCATTGTGGGTCATACGGTGCAGCTCATCGTCATGAAGTACCCACAATTGGAGATCTTTGGCAACTGCCCTGTGAATGGCAATCCAGAATCATGTGTTGTACCAGGTGTTTACGCACTTGTAGCAGCTGGTGCCACCATGACTGGAGTAACTAGACTATCCGTCACCCTCGCAGTCATTCTATTCGAACTCACCGGTTCCCTGGAGCACGTTCTTCCCTTCTCCATCGGCGTCTTAGTATCGAAATGGACTTCCGATGCCCTCGAACCTCTATCCATCTACGTAAGCTACCTCCCTCCCATCCCCTCTACTTTCCCACTAACCCGCGCCCCAGGATCTCCTAACAGACATGAACTCCTACCCCTACCTCGACGCCAAATCCCACCCCCCATTCCTCGGCGACCTCGGCGACATAACCCACGCACCAAACCCCAAACGCCTCATCGATATCTCCTCCTCACCCTACATACCATCCCACCAATTACGCTCTAAACTCGAATACATGCACATGGCCGGCGAACTCGACGGCGGCCTCCCAATACTAAAACACGGTGTGCTTGTTGGTATTATCCCCGGTCCTGATTTGGAATTTGCTCTTGATCATGTCGATGCAGGCAGTGAAGAAGATGCATTATGTTATCTAGGCCGCCCCATATCTCGAGACGCAACGAGTGCTTCTGAGTTATCTGCTATGCTTTCTGCAGACGACACAGAACCTGGATATGGGTTGAATGATGGACAGCTTGATTTCTCCAGTTGCGTGGATCCATCGCCTATGGCTTTGGATATACATTCACCGCTTGAACTGGTGTTTGAGTTGTTTTCGAAGTTGGGATTGAGGTACTTGTGTGTGCTTGACGGAGGCAAGTTTGCGGGTTTGGTGCATAAAAAGGCTTTTGTGCGGTATGTCAAGGAATTGGAACACGCAGAGAGGAAAGGGGAGCATTGATTTTTCTCTTTCGGCTTTCTTTTGATGAATTGATGCAACATGCGTGGCTTGAGGGAAAGAAACATGGTACGAAGGATGCGTTAGGAATGAGCATATAATGATACTGCACAAGCAACATGAGTTTGAATGAATTGAGATGTCTTTTCGTATACTGCAACTACTATGCAATTTATATCAGAGCATACAGTCTTGTGTCACAAACGTATGCATCTCTGTCTCAAAACCCCTGTTCCTTCTGCCACTTATCCTCCCACCCAGGAAACCAAGGATACTGCTCCAGTGTCTGAACCTCCCACCCCTCCTCCACAACCCCCCGTTCCTTCTGCACCCTCTCCATCTCCTCCAACGCAGGAACAACAACATGTTCTACATTTTTCGTTCCCTTATATTCCATCAACTCTTTCTTTCCCTCTTTGAGTATTTTGGCAAGTAAACCTGGGATATAAGGTTCGTTGTTCAGGGAGGAAATGGGAGTGAAGAGGCATTTAAAGTTAAATGCTATGGCGCCTGAGAGGGGCAGGCGACGGAGTGTTTGCCAATCTACGCGAAGGTTTGTGCGTGAGAGGGAGAGTGAAGGGTCTTGAGTGTTGTTGAGGTGGGAGGAGTCGTCGGCGGATAGAAATAGTGGCTCATCAACACTGATGCCCCAAGAACCGCGTTGAATGGGTTTATCCGTAGCCATCTTGGAGAAGAATCTGCTATCCAATTGGCTTTTGCAATTCTGTGTCAGAAAAAGAAAAGATAAACAACAGAAGAGAAGAGCAGCAAAAACTTACCTATCCATCGAAAACTCCATCTTCTCCTTGTAATCAGGGATACCCTCATGAACATCCTTCAAGTCCTTCCCAATCTTCGTTCCCAAACTCCATCCCAGAGAACTGCAAATCACACCTGCTCTAAAGCTATAATATCCAGTGTCAGGGTTCCTCAACATGATTGCAAAGTCCTCTGGTACATTATCCAGCAACACCTCCAATGGATCTTTCTCTCGAAGATCAGTTGTAGTGTCAAGAATATTATTGCGGAAAGTAAAGTTGCGGGCGTCGATGGAGAAGTAAGCAGGGTATCGGGAACAGAGAAACTGCAATACCATTTCCATGAGTTCTTTGCATGCGATTTCAGAGCCGGCAAGGGATTGAATGATTTGAGAACCGTGTTTTGCGTGAAGGTCTTGACGTTGCTTTATGCGTGAGATGTAGGTTTTGTCGAGTTCGAGCCACCAGTCTGGTTCTAGTTTTTTGTATGCTTTGTGAAGGTGTGAGTGCTGCGTACTGATTGTGGGAAGTAGGCCCGACTTACACATTGTTTGGTGGTATTGCCATCGGAAAGGTCTGTATGGTCTGGACATGGCAGTCTTGATATTGAAGTCGGTGTAGGGTGCAGGTAGAGGAACACCACTCAGGGTAGCATAATCTGGGAAGTTGCCCAGAGCCTTGACTTCCTCGACGGTGAAGCCAGTGGGTGTAGTGTGTTTCTTGTATTGCGGAGCCAGAACATTGCGGTCGTGCGGTAGGCTTTTGTCGGTGTTGTGAGGTAGCTCACTCAGACCCTTTCCTGACTTTCCACCCACGCTGAAGCGGCTGTCGGTGAGCTCTGCTAGGGCAGGACGTCTGTTGGGAGGAAAGGTGTCTTTGTACTCTTGGCCAGTAGGTAGAGCTGTTTTCTCGGATAGTCCATGTTTTGTTAGAGATGGGGATCCTTGGGGTGCCCATGGTAGTCTATGCTGTCTGTCGAGGCCGAATCTGCTCAAAATCAAAGCTCTTTGCTTGTGATTTAGAGCGAAGTATGAGGCGGTGACGATAGCAAACGTGATGCCGAGTAAATAGAGGTAGAGACCAGCCATGTTGCTGGCTATTACGAAAGGAGGGAAGGAGATATAGAAAGAGGATATGAGGAGAGGGGATATGTAGCAGTCACGACAGCAAGCACAAGGATTCAAAAGTGCAGTCAAGCAGACGACGGCACACAGCAGACAGACTTGTCTTATATGGAATTTGATAAGAAAAGGCAGGGCAAGGAGAGATAGGAAACAGAGGTTCCGAGTACGGAGCAAGCAGGAGCTCTCTGACTTGTACGCGACTTAGCTTGGCTGATTTAGGGCCATATGCGAGACAGCAAGCCATCACACTGGCACGATCGGAGCAATAACCTCGACAAGTCACACGATAAGTGGCAGATATCAAGTGGTGGGATTGCATACCTGAAAATGGACATGCAGGACGCGCAGCTTGGCATCAAGGTTTTGGCGGGGTAATCACTCGCGGCGCCAGCGAGGGGTGCGTTTCAAGCACAATCAAAAAGCTCTAGGGACTTTTCGTCTCGACAAAGATAAGAAAAACACACAGTCGGAACCATGGGTGACGCAGATCTCGAACAGGTAAGTAGACACGACTGCTGAGTTAGTCAAAGGCCCGTTTCTGACTTGGCATCATGGCAGATTAGGCGTGCGCGCCTGCAAGAGATGCAGCAGCAGCAGGGCCAGTCGGGCGGTCAAGGAGGCGAGCAGGAGCAGAAGCAACAGCGTGAAGGTAAACATTCACTCTAGAGTTCTTGTTGTGTTTGTTCTCGCGGCTAACCCAAGTGGTATAGCCGACGCACGCGCAAGCATCCTTTCGCAAATCCTCGAGCCCGATGCAGCAGATCGTCTAGGTCGTATTCGTCTGGTCAAGCAGTCGCGTGCCGAAGACGTCGAGAACAGACTCATCATGCTGGCACGTAGCGGTCAACTCAAACAGAAGATCTCAGAGGCTCAACTCAAGGACATTCTCGGCGCCATGTCCGAGCAGCAAGAGAAGAAGGAGACTGTCAAGGTGTCCAGGAGAAAGGGAGGATGGGATGATGATGACCTGGAAGATCTTTTGAACGACGACTGAGGTACCATACATACTCGCCGACCACCTCTCGACAAACAAGCCAACATCCCGCCCTTCGGTCTCTCGACCCCCAAATATCTCCCGAATACGCGATCATGAAACCCACCGTCAAATACACAGACTTCGAGAAGAGAGCAAACCAAATTAATCGGATCATGCGTGGGAAACACAACCAAAGCGTGTAATCGAGAATGCATGAATTACAAGGCGGTCCATGAGGATATTGGATTGCTTTCTACACATATATATACTGTATCGTGTTCCTTGTTTCATGCAAGGCCTGTTCTTGTCCCCATGGGTATACAATAGTAGGGGGTCGAAGAAGGCTAATCAAATGAGCCGGGCATCTCTGGCTGTTTGTCAACCGGTGCCTCACTTTCCTTCGCATCTTCACCGTCCATCACGGGGGCGTGATCCTCATTTTCCAGCTCTCCTGAAGAAACTTGACTCTGCGTCTGTCCATCTAAATCGAGCGCGGGTGTTTCGATCGCCAAACCGACGATTTCCTTCGGCTCACCTTCTTGCTCTAGTCTCGGTGTTTGCGATTCCACAGCATCCAGTTCGCTGGCTGTGCCCTCATGACTGGTCGGACCTGTTGGCGTATTAATAACATTGTCCACCTCAGTCTGGGCATCTGCAAAGTCTCTCGTGTCCGAGCTCTCCGAGGTTTGCAAAGAAGTTGTGCTGCCATCGCTGATGTTTGCAGTCGATCTGCTGTTGTTGCGGCTTGGAGGTCGAGGTTCACTTAGTTTCGGCACTTCCAACGCCTTGGAGTGGACGCTTTCGATCGAGTCCCTCGAGAACCTAGGAATACTCATTTCGGTGCTGTTCCTACGCAACGACCTTGCGTCTGCTCGGCGCTGAGTTCCAGTAGGGCTCGGTTCTCTTGCAATGGCTGGAACCACACCACCTCCAAGTCTGGACCAGAACATCTTCTCTCTTAAGCGTACGCTCTCTTCCCAGGCCGTCTTGATGTCTTCTTCAGTTGACGCTCTCCAGAGTCCGTCACGAACCATTCTTAGGAAGCCCAAGAAATCGCCCGTTGCTCGGACGCGGCCCAAACAAAATTCACACAGGGGATATCGCTGTGCGCTCTCGTCTTCACTGGTACGGAATCGATGGCGGCGAGCATGTGCCTCTGTTCGGCGAGATTCTCCGCAAAGCGCACATGCATAGGCGTTTCCATAAAAGCGCGATTGCGGTATGAAAGGCTCTACGACCAGAGTTCCACCAGTCACGGCTCCAATGACTGTGCGACGGGCCAGCCATGAAAGTCCTGGAGCGAGGTCCAGACGCAATGTTGGTTCTACGTCCTCGACGAGACATCTCTTGTAAAACTTGCTATCCTTGAGCGGCGGTACCGATGATTGGAATGACGTTTCGCGTGGAGACGCAGCAGCACCAGAGCTGAACGAGCCTGGAATGTTTGGCGAAGACGAAGCGGCAGAAGAGACAAACATGCTTGAACTGATGCCTGATGAATTGCGAGAGTGATTAGGAACAGCTGCTCGGGCGGACTTGAGCAGGTCTGCAAAGTCGACATATGCAACAACATCATTGCGCATAACGGGAACAATAAGATGTGAGAATCGAAGGGGCTGGTCCGGAGCAACGTCGCTGAATTGTGTAGCATTAGGAGAGAAGGGTAGAGAGTCGAACATGGTGTTCATCTTAGCCGAATCAACACCTGGCGTTGATGGAGCAGTCGAAGAACGAGGCATGGTCTCTGTTTCATCGCGGTCTCGATCTTCAGTCATTTTCTCCATGACATTCTTTAGATCGTGTAGCTGTTCTTGCTGTGAGACCAGAAGCAGTTCAGTATCGTTGAGTTGTGACCTTAGCTGTGCGTTCTTGCGTTCGACAGCTTCAGCGTCTTTGCGCGCTGCGGCTACCATCTAATGCAAGTCAGTAAGTGGAAAACGTGGACTGTGACTTTTCACTTACAGTGTTCGCTTCTTCGAACAAAGCGCTAGTGAGAGTCTCAAGTTCGACCTCCATCTCTTTCCTGCCTTTTTCGGCGACATCTCTTTGCTTTTGCGATTCCGTCAACTCTTGTTTGAGAGTATCCACCTCAGCCTTGTTGACAAGGGCACCACTCGAGACCAAAGAATTGTGACTCTGCGTTTCTTGTTCCAGCTGTGCTATACGCTGTCTAGCAGCTTCAAGCTCATGGCGTGTGTGTTGCAGCGAATCGTCCAGATTGGTTTGGTAATTTATGGCGTTGATGAGTTTCGTGCTGAGCATAGCGACTTCATTGCTAAGATCGGGATGCTGGTCCTCCGAGTCTTCTGCCGGACTTGTACGCTGCGGATTCGGACTGGGTGTTCGTGGATCGGGGATGGTGTTAAGGTAGTCAGAGTCGCTGTCGAAGTTGGAGCGACCGCGAGGCGGAGTCGAGAAGGTCTTCATGGTAGAAAGGTGCGACGCGGATTTGGCCTTCATCAGGGTTGGAGAGTCCGATCTGGTTGGGTTGGGAGACGGAGTTACAGAGCGGACGTGGCTCGAAGTAGGCGTAGCCAGCCCGCCAGCCATAAGGAAGCCGTACCTAAGAGGTTGAATCGTCAGTACAGAGTCAGAGCGACTACAAGTAGGTTACTTACTCGGACATGGTGCCGGTGTTGTCGTCGAAGCGTATGGGCAGAAGCGTGTGGTGAATGGATTACAACAATGGTAGTGGATGCGACAAAGGAAATGTCATGCATGCAATGCACTACTGCTGATCCATGGACGAGAAGGCTAAGGATGATGTTTATTCGAAATCGACCAGACTGTACATATTGGAAGTCGCGTTGCAAGAAACGAAGAAGGAGCGCATGTCAAATGCAATTGCATGTCACAGTGGTCCCCCAGAAATCACACATGACGATGACCGCAGTCGCCAGTTCCAAGTCCAAGCCCACTCGGCTGCACTGACCAGCTGCCCTGTCAACGGTCCGGACCTTCGACTCCATCAGATGATCCTCCTGCATATCTCTTGTGCTCAGTCTTTGTATACCTGCGTAGCTTCAGACTCGAAGGGATGGTTGTCCTGAATCTCGCAAGAGACACATTACTTATGTGATCGAGTCTTCAATCTCGACGTGTACTCATATTCAAGTTCAAATCTCACTTTGAGCGAAGCGGGAAAGCACTCATCTTTGGTCGGTTGCTACGGCATGTAGAGCAATCAATTTCATAATGGCACCATGGATGACTTTTCACTGCTCATGCCCTGTCAATACAATCAGACCACTTGCAAACCCTTTGCTCGGTACAACATGTGGGCCATAACCCGGTGAGAGACCACAGTAAACAAATACGGTGAACGAGTCAGGGTTCTCCCATCGGCATGACTCTACATCCGGCCTGTAACATCCAATACCTTGTCTTTGGGTCTTGATGATGTGCAACAAGTCCAACTCGATGAGAGAGGACATGGATGCTGTGATAGTCGCAGCAGCAGCTAGAGTAGCCGTAGAAGGCTTGCTTTCAGCTGAAAGCGTACAGACAGCTCCTGAGGCCTCAGGCCTCACAGCCAAAAAATCACAAGTGCGAATACTCTACAGTACAAGTTGTTGGAGAAAACTATCTAGCTGGTGCTCGGTTTAAGTTTTGAAAGCCACGGCTAGCGAAAAAGTCCTCAATCTTCATTCTACGCGCTTTAAAATGGTCAATATGCGGTTGTGGAATCGAGGCAATTGATGATAAGAAGCGCGTGAGGGAAAAAAGAAGAGGAGAGAGAAGGCAGGCTTTTAAGCAAAAGGAGCGGCCGTCGGGTCCGTGCGATTGGCAGCGCCAAGCACAGTCTCGAAAAGTTGCAGCAGCGATGGCGCATTCGAGATAGAGTCTCTCGGTCGTGTGTGTATCCCTCAGTACAATTCACCATGAACTCCGGTCAAAGAACTGCCAGACGATTGGTCGCATCATCGAGTAAGCCTCTCTTCGCTTGCCATGTCTCCTGAGTTGGCCACTCTAACCCAGTTCTAGCCCGCTCGACACCAGAATCCGTCTGCAACTCTTGCCTCTCCCGGATATCTCAATACCGTTCAGCATCCACTGCTGCAGCTGTTGCACCCGAGGCATCGGTATCATCCCAAATCTCACAGAATGCATCTGCCTCACCGGCCGTCCGATCCACATACCAGCTACGTACTGGCGTAGTACTATCACGACCCCCCGTCCTCACACGCGCTCTCCATCCCTTCGAAAAAGCCTTTTTCCTCTACCAAAAACGACTGAATGAACGCCTGGCACTTCCTTTCACCCGCTACTTCTATTACAAGAAAGGAACTCCTGGAGAACGCGAATGGAAGCGCAAAATTTCGCTGAGAAAGACTCCCGCCCGTGATGTTGGTGTCTACAATGCGTACAGCGAGTCCGGTTGGAACGATGAGGTTTTGGTCAACGACAAGACTAGCGAACCCGAGTCGCAAGTCGAGGCTCTGATCAGAGACGCCGAGGGAACCGATGGCGAGGCAGGAGCCAAGAGAGAGACCAGCCAGGACATTGTCGTGCAACGGCCATTGCCTAGAGTCACAGAGCAAGACCAGAGTGGTGAACAGACCAGCTTGAACAGACTGCTTGACAGAACCTTGTACTTGCTGGTCAAGAACAAGAACGGTGTCTGGAGATTCCCCGAGGACGAGATCAAGGGTCCCGAGGGTCTGGACCAGGTTAGTCGAATATGAAGGTACACGAAACAGGTTCAATTACTGACAATTTCAGGCTGCCGAGCGTATTCTTGTGCAAGCAGGAGGTATCAACATGAACACATGGGTCGTCGGAAACGCCCCCATCGGCCACTATTCTGGCAACTTCAAGAAGACCATCACCAACACTGAGAAGAAGGTCGAAGAGGTCGGCGAGCGCACTTTCTTCATGAAGGCTCGCATCATGGCTGGTCAGGCCAACCTCAAGGCCAACACATTCGGCGACAAGGAGTTCAAGTGGCTTTCGAGCGAAGAGATTCAGCAGACTGTCACGCCCAAGTACTGGAGCTCTGTTGCCAACATGCTCACAGGAAGATAGACCGGGCACAGGAAAAGACGTTTGTATAAACCTTGTACATTATTTCAATGAAGGCACGCTTGCCATGGGACATTATGTTCATTCTCAAACATCTCCACCAGCCGAGCTTCTGAGGACTGGTTTTCCTTACCAGCGATCAAGAAGCGAATATTGAATGTGACAAGGCCTCGGACAGTGCATTAGATCGTGCCGCGGCAACACCTTCAATGCTGCCACCACCGAATCAACCGACATACCTTATGCCAGGCTATCTATATGTACTCCGCTCTTCAGACTATCGGGTTGCTAGTTCAGGAAGGCGGTCAGGGACTATCCTGATTGTTCTCCAATACAGGTCCCTGCATGTGAACGGTGCCATGCTGGTAGGAAAATTGATCTCGGCATCCCTTCATCAGAAAACTAGTCGAGGACGTCGGCAAGATCGAGATGTCACTCGGCTGCGGAGCCAATCTGCAGTGAAGCATAGACAAAGACAATGTATGGAGTCGAGAATCAATATGGCAGTGCACCATTTGACAGCTCTCGGCCGAGCCGCACCCCACCTCTAAACTTCTTCAGCTGGATGTCCTCTTGCTGAGTCAAGATGACCGACGTCACAAACAGCCGGATGCTGGAGTCTCCATGTTCTCTCGCAGATCTGAGATGGCGGGTCGCGGGCTGTTGTCGGCTAGAGTGGCTTGTTGCTTGTCAATCTTGTCATGTTCCTGGCTAGTCTACCATCTTTCTCCACAGCCAGCACTCCACAATTCCCCAATGCCCCGCTTTCGTCGTAGATTTTCCTTGCCTTGACCACGGACATCTATCATTCAGGTGATCCATGTTACATTGATGCTGCACGGTGTGTTGTGGGGACTCAAGTAGTTGCCGTGAAGAGTGGCACCTTCTCGGCATAAACTCACGGTAGGTGGCAAGCGTATGGCAACAGTATAAAGTTGGGGCTCTGCCCAGAGGTAGGTACTCGTGTTTTCCTCCTAGCAGCATTGTATATCGAGCCAACATGCATTCTTCTTGGTCATTGCTGTCACTGGCGGTCTCTGCTACCTCTGCCGCCCCTTCGCTGTCACGTAGAGCACCTGCCGGTGCACCTGCTGGCGCACCTGTCGTCAACCTGAAGAACGGTTCATACTATGGTGTACACAACAGTCAATACAACCAGGACTTCTTCCTTGGTATCCCATTCGCACAGCCTCCTGTCGATGAGCTTCGTTTCGCCAATCCCGAATCTGTGAACACAACGTGGACTGGTGCTCTGCCAGCAACCAACTATGCCTTTGTAGGTCCACACAGACTCTGCAGTGATGATACAATGCTAATGCACGATGCCAGGAGTGCATTGGTTACGGAGGTGATCAGGTCGGCTACCAACAAACTGAGGACTGCCTGTACCTCAACGTCATTAGACCATCCGGCTACGAGAACGTCAGCTTGCCATTGATGGTTTGGATTCATGGCGGTGGTTTCTACATGGTAAGTCTTTGTTGATCTTGAGCTTCGTACTGTTCTGACTAGCAAAACAGGGTGGAGCTGTCGACAGAAGATACAACCAGTCCTTCCTCGTTGAGAACTCTGTCAAGATTGGCAAGCCCATCATGGCTGCTAGTATTGCTTACAGACTGGGTCCCTTTGGCTTCCTCAACGGTGACGAGGTTGCTGGTGCTGGTCAGACCAACATTGGTCTCAAGGATCAACGTAAGGCCCTGCAATGGATTCAGGAGAACGGAGCTGCTTTCGGCGCCGACACCAGCAAGGTCACTATTCACGGTGAGTCGGCCGGAGCAGCATCCGTTGGCTTCCAATTGACTGCATTCAACGGTCGCGACGACAAGTTGTTCCGTGGTGCTATCATGGAGTCGGGAAACCCCGTCGCCTACGGCGCTCTGAACAGCTCAGCGTAAGTTCAAGCACGACAAGAATTCCCATAGCTCCGAGCTAACCAGTATCAGTGAGTACCAACCCAAATTCGCCGCTCTCAGTAACGCAGCTGGGTGTGGAAACTCGACCAGCACTCTTGACTGCCTGCGTGCCCTGCCTTTCACCGTCCTCAATAACATCCTGAACACTACCGACTTCAGCGGCGGTTGGAACCCTGCTCTGGATGGTGATTTCATTGCTCGCTACGGCAGTGAGCAGCTAGCCGACGGAGATTTTGTTCACGTACCTATCATTGACGGCGCAAACTCGGACGAGGGTGTCTCGTTCAGCCCCCTTGGCATCAACTCGACCGCCGATATCGAAAAGTATCTGAACACGACTTCTTCAACCCAATGGGCTCTCAGCCCGGATGTTGTTGAAGACCTGCTCCGCGTATACACTTCAGGCCAGCCTGATTACCTGATCCCCTCGACCCAGGAACTGGGCCAAAATGTTAGTTCCCTGGGCCCTATCTTTGGACCCGAGTACAGAGCCTCTGCAGCATACTTCGGTGACGAAGTTTTCATTGCCAACCGCCGCAAGACTTGCGAGGTCTGGGCTGCCAACAACGTCTCGGCCTACTCTTACCGCTTCAACGCAATCCCCGCTGGCTCGTCCTACGTCGCTCATTTCCAGGAGGTTGCCTTTGTGTTCAACAACCTTAACGGTATCGGATACGCTGTCGACCCCTTTGCCAACAAGTCTTCTGCATTCACTGAACTGTCGGATTTCATGAGCAAGAGTTGGGTGACTTTTGTTCACGACTTGAACCCCAACGGCTATGCTGGCAAGAATTCGAGTTTGCCCAACTGGCCTGTGTACAGCGTTGACGCACCGCAGAACATGGTGTTCGATGCCAATGTTACCAGTTATGCTGAGCCTGATACTTGGAGAGCTGAGGGTATGAAGTTGATCAGCGATAACAATGTTCAGTACCATAGATAGAAGGGTCTTTTCGAAGATGGCAGGTTTAACGAGATAGTCACGCTATAATGTTTTTATCATCTGGGTTGTTCTTTTGTACATGATTCAGAGTGTGCATAAATCTGGTGATAGTCGTTATGACGCCGCCGCAACGCTCGGTCCACATGGAAGCAGCGCAGGCGCTCTTTCTTCGAAGATAATCCACCAAGGTACTCTTGAAGTAGACTTGCCACTTTCACCTTCGACACTCTCACTGGCACCGATCAGCAACCCCATTGTGGATCATTCCACTGGCACTGCACCATGTCGTCGCTACTCGCCGCCAGCACACGAGCGCCGCGAAGCATACTGGCCACCGAACTATGCCTCCCCTTCACTCAAATACGCATGGCGTCCAGATCCAGACCAGCCCCTCATCTGCGGCGTGGAAAGCCAATTGTCTGGACACCTCAGGAACGGGCTATGTTCGACGACATGGACAAAACAAGATTGGAAAGCCGCGAAGAGTTCAAAGCCGGCTTGGAAAAAACACGCACGGAACGGGGGGAGATGACTCTGCTAGAGAAGATAAACATGTGTCGGACCACCGCTGTGGCCGCTGAAGAGATATCCACCAAGCAGGCGATGTTCCTAGGCAGCTGGTACTCAAGATGTGAAAGGGATCCCTCTGCCTCTCCGAGCCTGGGATACGTGCGTGATCTGCTCGGCCACCTCGATCCCTTGTCTCTCGATGATGTGTACGACCTTACTTTCATATTACGCAACAAGGGAACCGTGGCATGTGCAAAGACTGGGAGACGCTTGATCAATACGTGTGCCGAGCTCGGTCACGCTGAAGCTGCAATACAGGTTGTCGCATCCGCTCTGCGTCAGGATGCGACAAAGCCCGGTGTCATGAGAAATCCTACCGTCATGAAAGCACTGGATCGCCTACGTGAGGTCGCAAAAACGGGCAATGTGCGTGCCCTCGTTATGGAGGCCAATGTTGCCCGCCATCTGAACCAAGTCGGTCGCGCCATCAGACTCTACCGGAGTGCCGTCGACCGCATGATGGAGGACGACGGGCAAGAAGCAGGGGACAAGTACAGCTTGATAAAAGACGAACTTTCATCACCCTGGATTGAGCTGGCCTATCTTCACCACACCCAGGGTGAGATGGTCGCAGCTATGAAAGCCTACTTGGCTGGACAAGAAAAAGATGACCCAATGGCCTTTTTCAACCTTGCTCGTCTCGACTTGTTCATGGCTGGACACCACTCGCATGACTGGCTATACAACATGACCAAAGCTGCCGCCAGTGGCCACTACCTAGCCGCCCAAGAGCTAGGCGAATACTATGCAAACTCCGCCGCCAAACCCGCGGAACCCCAATCCTTCATGGACAAACTCTCCGGCTTCGTCGACTTCCTCTACAAGCCGAATGTAAATCTCAACCCAAAGACAAATATACACCACCACGATGCCTTTGCGAAAACGTCCGAGCAACGCATCAAACTCGCACGCGAATGGTTGTTGACAGCGAGCTCCAACTACTACTTGTTCGCAAACATAAGTCTGGCCCAATTATACCTGCAGAAATTCATCTATCCTGAGGGAACGCTTAAAAAACCACTCGATCCGTACGGCCACAGCACGGAGCCTGACGCCATCGACAACCCGATATTCAACCCCGAAAGAGCGCAGGTCATGTTGACTGAGGTCCTGACAGCATGCAAGGTCATCGCAGAAGCAAAAAGTGTCAGCAAGACCAATGCGGAATACCTCCAACGGGCAAGACCATGGAGTTTCCACGGTGAAGTGCTCGAGGCAGTGGAAGGCACCGAACCTTTACAAGAATTGCAGGAGCAGGCGGAAATGATAGCCGACGCGGCTGGTATTGATATTTATAGTACTGAAGGCTTGATGACAACTACGCCTCGCCTCGGGTTCATCAGAGCTCACAAAGGTACAAGAGGCGAGGGTCTCTGTGAGCACCCGTCGGCCCTGGTGGAAGCAGGACAAGAAATCGGCAAAACAAGCTGAACAATAGCATGACAGTTGAGAGGTAGGATTCTCCCCTCTCCTTTTGGTATAAGTTCAGCGCCCAGCAGTCTTGTTCACCACAAGTCTTGACGTGTAAGATGGCCTGTACAAGGCAACAGAGGTCATACGGACTCCAGTAGTATGCACCTCTTGGCCAGCGATTACGCGGAGGTATAATCCTTCGAAGGACGCAGTCTGTCGCAGGTTGTAGCGCTGGTACGTGCAGGTATAAAGCTATGCCCTGGACCAAAGCTCCAACGCGCAATGATCGACCGAGGCTTGGTGTAGTCGCTGAATAACGATAGACCGTATTGATCAACAAGAGAAGAGGATCGATGTGATGAATGTGGGTGATAAAACAGACAAGTGATGTATCGAGTAAAAGGTCGGGTGCGTGTGTGTCGTTTGCGTGTTGTTCAGCGGCTAGAGACGATGAATATCAAATTGGTTCGACCGTGATGAAAGGTGACGAGGGCGGTAGTACCACATGTTCCCCTGGCTGTTTGTGGTGCCCATATCGCCAGAGTCATTCTGAACGAGTCCTTGGGCGAGGTTGGATGCGCTATCGGGAAGGTCGAGTCCATGAGTTTGTAGATCGTTGTCTTGTGGTCTCTCTGGCGGCTTCTAGTCGCTGTTTGCGGTATTGTTGTTGGTGGTAGTTTTGCCGGGGCCATCGGTTGTGTTTTGTAGGCGCTTAGCGAGTTGCTCGAGCAGGAAAGCGCGTTCGAGGCGCATCTTCATGATTGCTCTGTTCAGACGGGCTTTTCGCTGGCGGGCGGCATCGTTGGCTTCTTCGACGTCGTTTAGGCGGCGCTTGAGCTCGATGCACTTTCTGTAGTAGGCCTTTTCTACCGACGGCGCGAGAGGTGTGTTTTGGGTTGCTTCTGTGAGGTGTGTGGTTAGTGTCTTGTTGCGTCTGTGGTGGGTTTGAGAGACGTACCTGGGGGAGCCATTGTGACTGTCTTTAATGTCCACGGTGCAAGGAGATTGGAGATGGAGAGTTGGTGATGTGCGTCAAGCTTCCTTCCTTCCTCGCTGGCATGTGCTGTCATGCGAGGATCGGCTGTTCTGAACCATCATCCCCAACCTTGGCACATCGTTGCAGATCATTCCAAATCAACACCTTGCGAGGCTCGATATAACTTTGGAGGTCAGCCTCGTCTTGAATCTTGATTCTCATATCATATCTCATCATCTTGCTCATAATACTAATATACTGCAACACTTTCATCATGCTCACCGTACACCATATGCGCGTCTCTCAGTCAGAGCGAATTGTCTGGCTTTGCGAAGAGCTAGGCATCGAATACGACCTGAAGCTATACAGACGCGACCCATTCCTTTCTCCCAAAGCACTCAAAGACCTCACCGAGATTGGCACCGCTCCCGTCATCCAAGATGGCGATTTAACCATGGGAGAATCCGCAGCCTGTGTCGAATATATCATCCACAAACATGGAAACGGTCGTTTCGCTCTACCACCCTCACACCCAGAATACGCCAAATACGTTTACTGGTTCCACTACTCAAATGGCTCTTTACAACCAGGTGTCAGTCGTATAATGTCACTCAAGTTGGCTGGACTGGACCCATCCAACGACACCATCAAACGCTACGATGGAAGACTGGACCAATATCTACGACACATTGATGACCACCTCGGACGCGGCAATGAGTGGTTAGCCGGCAAAGAGTTTACAGCCGCAGATATCATGACGGTGTTTACTCTTACCACCATGCGTACATTCTACAGCTTGGATCTGAGTGCCTACAAGAATATCTTGCCGTATCTGAAACGAGCTGTTGCAAGACCTGCGTACAAGAAGTATCGCGAGAAGGCTGAGGATGCTGATTTGCCTCTTATGATTGATGGACCTGCTCCCGAGAACTTTATTGAGAAGATGAAGTCCAAGTCTAAGGCTTGAAGATGTATGTATATATCTGCTCTTGGCAGCTTTCTCCTGCTAGATCAGCGAGATTAATCAATCAACTATGACAGTTCAACATGACTCAGATTATGCATGGCATCGTTTACATGCAACAGCTAGCTGCAGTAATCATCTTCATCTGCATCCTTGTTGTCGTCTCTTTGGAGCTCGAGATCGATTGTTACCAATTTGGGACGACCGAGGCTGCTTCACTGAGGGGCACAAGTCCAACCCCTCTTCCTTAGACCCTCACCCCACCTTCTTCACCACCACCATAGGTAACCAAGGTTGACGATCCGTTCTCTCGTATACATCCTTGTTGTAAGTATGCAGGTGCTGGGTGGAGATGTCACCGGCCGGGTGTTCGTCTTCCGAAGAGTAAGGTACATAACCTGCCATGCTCTTGATCTTCCATCCACTCCGAATCCTACTGGATACACATACAAACAACAGATCTCTAAACAAACTAGTCGAATACACATCCATACACCATGACCGGAGACAAGCCCTGGCCTGAAGTGCCAATTGGCAACAAAGACCATGCCAACGCAGCAGTAGTAATAATCGGCGCCGGTATATCAGGCAAGTCTCCTTCACCCTTCCCCCAAAGCCCTCCACTCACTAATCTATCCCTCAAGGCATATGCACAGCCATCGACCTCATCACCCGCAACAACTGCAAAAACTTCATCATCCTCGAAAAATCCAGCGGTGTAGGCGGCACCTGGCACGACAACAAATACCCCGGCGCCTGCTGCGACGTCTGGTCTCAACTCTACTCCTACTCCTTTGCCCAACACGCCGCATGGACAAGAGAATATCCCGGTCAAGAGGAAATTCTATCCTACCTGATGGGAGTAGCTTCACAGCACAATCTCTACCAACACATTCGCTTCAACAGCACTGTAGAAAACGCAACTTGGAATGATGAAACCAAGAAATGGAAAGTTAGTGTTAGTACAGCAAAGGGAAGTAAAGATGCAGAGTTTTGTGAGGGATATGATATTGAAACGAGCTTTTTGGTTTCTGCGGTGGGGCAGTTGAATGTGCCTAAGTGGCCTGATGTTCCTGGTATCAGCGACTTTGAGGGCAAGATCATTCATTCAGCAAGATGGGATTGGAGTTACGATCTCAAGGATAAGAAAATCGCAGTGGTAGGAAATGGTAAGTGTCTCCCCTCCTTTGCACTCTTTTCTCCACTCCATCTGACACAGCAGAAACAGGAGCAACAGCCGTCCAAATCATCCCTGAGATTGCAAAAGTAGCCAGCAAAGTCGGTGTATACCAACGCACACCCAATTGGTTAATTCCTCGCTTGGACGCTCCCATCCCCTCATACACCAGAGCACTCTTCCACTACTTACCTCCCTTAATGTGGCGAAAACGAGCTCTTCAAATGGATTTCCGCGAATCCTTTTACGCAATCATTGGAGATACTTCTTCGGCAGGTGCAGATGAGATACGCAATCTCAATATCCAAATGCTGGAGAACGCTTTCCCTGACGACGAAACGATGAGGGAGAAATTGTTGCCAGAGTATAATCCAGGATGTAAACGGATTATCATTTCTGATGACTACTATCCTACTCTTGCACTCCCTCATGTCAACCTCTACACAGACAGGATTTCTCGTATCACAAGCACTGGCATCACCACCTCCTCCAACGAGACCGAAGACTACGATCTCATCGTCCTAGCCACTGGATTCGAAACCCTAGACTTCATGCACCCAATCTCCATGACCGGTTTCCATGGCACCCCTCTCTCTTCCATCTGGTCTCACGGCGCAAAAGCCCTCTACGGCATCACAGTCTCTCAAATGCCTAATTTCGCCATGCTATACGGCCCCAACACCAACCTAGGCCACAACAGTATCATTCTAATGATAGAAGCTCAATCCCGCTACATCGCTTCTTTAATCTCTCCTGTGCTATCTGCCAGAAAGATCGGCAAGAGTTTGAGTCTAAGGCCTAAAGACTCGAGGATGAAAGAGTTTAACGAGCACTTACAAGCAGAGTTAAAGCACTCGGCTTTTGCAGATCCAAAGTGTAATAGTTGGTATAAAACTTCTGAAGGACTGATTACGAACAATTGGAGTGGCAATGTTGTGGACTATCAAGAGATGGTTGCGAAGGTGCAATGGAGTGATTATGAGATTGAAGGGGATGGCAAGGAAGTTTTGGAGGGTAGGAGAGAGACGAAGATTGGAAGAGTCAAGGAAGAGTCAGTGGTGGGGAGTAGAGTGTTGGGAGCTTTGGGGGTGGTTAGTGTGGGTGCTGTGCTGGTGGCTGGATGGTGGGCTAGAGGGGGTGGGAGGTTGGGTGGGTTGAGGGTTAGATGATTTTCTTTGCTTGATCTTGTGGACACGGTGTTGCTATGCTTCTTGTCGTCCTGTATGCAGTTTGCGACTGAACATTGTATAGGTATTCGTCTCTTGACTTGCCTCTCTTCCTGTGTATGTATCTGGCCATGTTCGAATCCAAAAGTCGAAGGAGCCACCACCAATTTTCTCCCTTCCAGTGTGTGTTCCTGCTTCTACATCATTCCACGATCAATTCCAACATATTGGTCTCTTATCTAGGAAGCATACAACTTATCGTCACAACCATTGAATGCAGTCAAATGAAGACTAACAGATGCTGCTCCTACTAACTTGTCGTAAACAGTAACCTTGCTAGTGTCGGCACTAAAAGCTGCTCTATCCTTCTAGATCCGTTATAAAGTCTTACGTTAATTCTTAAGACTAATGTCAGTCCAAGTAGCACTAGCAACTTCATCACCGTCAAGGACATGTAAGTGAGCGATGAAGAAAGTTGAATGGATAAAATGTTTGTCAGTAGTAAAGCAATAATAATGAAAATAGGATAAAATAAAAAACCACCCAAGAAATTACAAATCTGGGTTGTGTCGCAGGAAAAGATGAGAAGCTATCCTGGCTTTTCTCCCCAAAAGGAAGCCTGAAGAGAGCACATGTATCCTCCTTAATACCATTTCCACCGTGTTGGAATCTGGGCCCCCTCTTGCAATATTTGTTCGTGAACATTGCTGTTCCTGTTTCGTTCTGCCAAAGTGAATTTGGCCATGCGTTTGCTTCGTTTCGTGTTTCTTTCTCAAGAGGCGTAATCTGTTTGCGCGTTTGTCTAGAAGTCGGGGAAAAGACGGCCGTGACTAGAAAGAGAGAATTGTCAGTCATTGTGGTAATTCATATGTGAGTGAAGCCAAAACTTACGGGTCGTCGCCCATGCTTCCGTATGCTTCAGTCTCTTCAGGGTACTTGTCGAACAGACTGGCATCACCCTGGCCACCCTTGACTGGGGGTACGTAAGGAGCATCTATATCCTTCTTTGCCAGTCTCTCCCAGGTGACCTCGGCGAACCAAGGGTGTTGCATGACATCCTTGCTACCACCGTGCAAGTTTCCAAGACGCTTGGTCAGGTCGTGGGTGATGAGTTTGCTCAACAGATCTTGAGCGTCTGGGTGGACGTAGGGAGGGTACTTGACTCTTCCGCGAAGAATGTTTTCGTAAATCTTGAGGGGACTGCCAGAGTCCCAGAAAGGTGTGAAACCACAGAGCATTTCGAAGATGAGGATACCGAGCGACCACCTGTGTTTTCATGTTAGCGCGACACGCGAAAGCTCGAGATGGAAAAAACTCACCAATCGACAGACTTGTTGTAACCCTTGGACGAGACAACCTCGGGAGCCAGGTAATCTGGAGTACCGCAGAGAGTCCAAGTGATGTCGGGAACTTCTTTGGCGAAACCGAAATCGGTAATCTTGAGATGGCCGTGTCTGTCGAGGAGCAAGTTCTCGGGCTTCAGATCACGGTAGATGATGTCCATGGAATGCAGGTAGTCGAGAGCGAGAGTCACCTCGGCGGCGTAGAACTTAGCGACGGGGTTGGGGAATCTCTGTGCATCGCGTCAGTTATGTTCACAATGAAAAGCGAGTAATTGCAAACCTGAGACTTGCGCAGCAAGCTGAAGAGCTCACCACCCTCGATAAAGTCCATTACCATGTACAGGTTCTTCGAGTCCTGGAATGTGCCCCAGAGGGTAATCAAGAAGGGGTGCTTGACTTTCTGCAGCATGCGACGCTCGTCGTTGGTGTGCTCGACTTGCTTCATCTTGACGACTTGTTGCTTTTTGAGGACCTTGACGGCATAGAAACGCTGGTTATGCTTGGACTGGACGAGATGAACACGTCCGAAACTGCCGGTACCCAGAGTGCGGTTGATGGTGAAGTCAGTGAGGGTGTACTTGCCCTTTGTCTCGCGCACGGGGTTGGCTTTGGGCTTCTCCATGGCACCATTGGCCATGTATGCAGAGTCGTGAGGGTTGTTGGGCTGTGCTGAGGGTTGGTTGATGAGGTTTTGGATGCTGGCAGCATTCTGCTGCGGCTGTTGGGGCTGTTGCGACTGTGTGTAGGAGGGTTGCGACTGCTGCTGGAAGGGTTGCGATTGTGCCGGCTGCTGCTGGATTGGGTAGGATTGCTGGTGCTGCATGGGCTCGGCAGACTTTTGTTGCTCTGATTGAGGAGAAGTCAATTCGATCGAGGGAAGCGACGACTGAGCAGATGACTGGGTTTGGGATTGGCTTTGAGATTGCGCAGGGGCTTGCGACGCGGTAGCTGAAGCAGCGGTCGTCGACCTGGATAAAGCGGGGGCCTGTTCCTTTGGCTGCGTGTTATGGCTGGCCTTGGTGGGCGATGTGGGCAGGCCAAAGGTGCTCTTGATGGGAGACGAGACGGGCGAGCTCAGATCGTCCTTGGTCTTCTTCTTCTTGAGGAAGCCGAGCGATGGCATTGTGTAGTGAAGTGGTGCTTATAGCTCCGCGCCCCGCAGCTGTGGTAGAACAAAGCGTCTGAGACTCCGTGTCCTAATTTACCACAATGACGTCGAGTAGCGCAAAAGGGGATGCTGAAGACGAAGACGGCGTGATGGTCAGGAGCGACAACAGGGAGCTGAAGCTGGAGCTGGAGCTGAGCTTTGCGGGAAGGAGAGAGGGCAGAGAGCGAGATGGTGCACCGAGTTAACTCGACAGCAACGAACTAAAGAGCTAGTGGAGCCTGCGAACAACGTCCGTTATGCGCGCATCCAAGACTCGCCCAAAGGCAATGAGATCGTTGGAATGCGGGTACCACCGTCGGGCTTGTGCTCAAGGCCCAAGATGCAACTGACGGACAATGGACAATATTCTGCCTGACCAGAAGCCCTTGACTCGACAGCCAAAAGATCTCGACTTCATCAATCGTCTCACGACCTTCTTTTGACCCTGTTCGACTTCATCCCTGTGCCTGTCCCTACCCGCCCCGAGCCAGTGCTCGAATGACGACGTGGCCCGAATTGTTTCCTTATTCCTTTTCCTCCACCCCGCAGCGCACATCGCCCGTTCGCGCCAAACCCGCCGATCCGTCTTCCATTTCCAGTGCGAGCCTTGCAAGCGCGTCGACCAGGAAACACCTGTCTCATGAACCCGTCCATCCGTTTCAAGCCCACGAGATCACTGTTGCTGCCACATATTTGGTTCCATATCCTGTTCATCCATCAAGCCTTTAGGAAACTGTTCTCGTAGCAAGAAAACGCATCTGTACCGGCCCGAGCTTGCCCTTGTATCGCACCATCTAACAATGCCAATAATACCATTCACTATTTGGTCGGGCGCGCGTTGTTGCTTCTTCGGGAGGGCCAGCTTTCGCCAAACCGTTCAACTATTGGACTTGTCCTGTTCATCCATTCATCCTGCAACGCATTCTTGTATTGGATCCCACTGTGCTTCTTTTCTGCCATTTCTGTGCTCGCTTGTCTGTCGTCGATCTTCTTCGAGCTTAGCTATCGAAATGTCCATCTTATCTTTTACTTGATTCGCATTCGTCTTCACTTTTAGAGCAAGATACCCATGTTAAGCATACGACATTGATGATACGTCACGTTGACTTGGAATTCTAACAAGGCTGGAGGCACTTTAAGGCGGCCAATGTTTCGTGACTGTATGTGCTATACACTTTTGAAGGCTGTTACTCAGAAGTAGCATTCAAAGCCTGCTGAAACTTGACACCGAAAAGATGGGCCGGGCCATGTTGCTATGAGATCATTGCTTGCTTGCTCACTACAACCTCGTCATTAGAACTCAGACATTGTGCAAGCCTTCATGCTGCAACTCTGATGAGCAGGCCTAAGCATATCGCGGCTTACAAGGAGAGACACGTACATCGCTGAGCTTAAGGAAAACCTTCCTGGAATGATCAAAAGAGATGAAATTTCCTTTCTATAAGGCTACAATCAGCCAAATGCGAAATGTACACACACACCAGAATTTTTGCAAAACTTACCTGTGACAAGCAGATGCTCAACCGCATGACCCTATCAATCCTCACCTTGTTCGTACTGGGCAGTTCGAGAAGACGACTTTCCTCGTCGTGCTTTTCGTCGAACCATCCAGATACAAAGTAGCCTCTACACCACACTAAGCCACGGAGAAGATAGTCCTCGGGCAATGGTTTGGGTGCGCCTTGTAAGAAGCTTCCTCGTCGACCTGCGTCCGCGATTTGGTCTTCGATTGGCTCGGCTTTGATGAATGTGTTGAGGAAGTCGACGATCTTCCCCCAGGGAATCGAATTCAATACTTTTGTAATCAGTGCGGCCGGTCCGACCGCAAGATTATAGATGCTCCAAAGGAAAGCCAGAATCGTATGTACATGAGGAAGGACGTTGAAGTCGTTCTCTCGGGACAGAACTAGTGCAAAGGTGGTGGAGAGAAGATAGAGAGAATTGTCCAGGATGGAGTCGACTCCCTCGTTACTGGGTTCCTGATAGGCTCGCTTTTAGTGTGTTGTTCTGCAACGGAAAAGTACATCTTTCGTTACCTTTATCCCTTTTCTGTAAGCTTTTGATAAACAATTGTCATAGTAGCCGTAGCCGAAGCAGGCTGAGATGTTAGTCACGGCAATGAAAACACCATGATCCTTCCACTTGAGTGCTTGCCGACGTATCTGCGTGTCAAGCCATAGATGGTATGTGGAAAAGGTAACATGAAGCTGAGTAACACGATTTTGAGACCTCGAAGCCAGCATTTTCGCATGCAGACAGAGAAACATGGAGTCGGTCTCGTCCACGTAAGGGATTACTGCTCGCTCCGGCTCAACTTTTGTCAAAGGTGCAAGCAATGAAGACAATGATTCCATGGCAGAATCGAATGGCTGGACACAAGTCAATGCTCGACAATAGTAGTATGCTTGCTGGATCGCATTCGGACGTGCCAGTATACCCAAGTGATGGTATAGTCTACCCACATCTGGGTTTCTGTTTGATGTCTTTGAGTACCAATCACGAGCTACCCCACCCCAAATCTCGCGATCTCTCATATCTATGTCTTCGACAGCCATCCTGTAGCGCGCCAAATCTCCAAGGCATTCGATCCAGGTATCTTCGAAGGATGGAACTGTCTCATAGAGTAGTGTTACCGTTTGGTATGCCAAGTAGATGAATTGCAGCATGTAGTCAAGCGATCCCGGTAGCCTACGGCGCAGCACTTCCAGAAAGGAATGGATGCCATGTTTCCACATTCGAGCTGGCATAGAGTATTTGGTGGCCAGTTTGCGCAAAGAAGAACTGCTCGAAGGATGTTGTGATGCAGACAAGAAGTCGTGATGTTCGTACAGTAAGGTTCGGTGCACTGCAAAAAGTGCCTGCCATTCTTCGAAAGACAGATTCTTGCTGCCACTCATATGTGCAGCATCCAACTTGATGCACTTTGCTTCAACCATGACCAATGCAGCATAGATACCCTTGATCTCTGCTGTGAACTCATTCTGAGACATGTGATCCGTTTGACGCAAGGACCTTGATGGGTTTAGTCCTGGTATCGACTGTGCAATGTCCAGATACAAGGTTTCGGTTGGACGTCGAAGATGTTTCAAGCCTTCCTTGAACTCTTCCGGAGTCGGCGGATCATATGGGTCAGAGAACAAAGTGCGTCCTTCGGTGGCAGTAACCGACGGTTCACTTGTCAGCGCTGGACAAGTTGGAATATCGTCCTCTGCGATAGGTCGTTTGATGTATTTCGATGCTTCGCATGAAGTCCTTACAGCAATCGCTTTGTCGTAGTCTTTGACAGTTGCTGTTGCGTCTGCAGCACAAACCTCTGAGCTTGCTGGTCGTTTCTTCGAAATCGTGCTTCTTCTTGGTTCAACCTCAAGAACGTGTTCC
Organism: Aureobasidium sp. EXF-3400; assembly: GCA_024195585.1. Taxonomy (NCBI): domain Eukaryota; kingdom Fungi; phylum Ascomycota; class Dothideomycetes; order Dothideales; family Saccotheciaceae; genus Aureobasidium; species Aureobasidium sp. EXF-3400. The sequence continues at coordinate 24,820 of SWBL01000168.1, read as the reverse complement.
AGAGATAGCCGTCCGAATCTTGCCGCTGCTATCGTATCTGATGGTGATACTCGAAGCGGTGTCTCCTGGGTCTTCAAGAGGCCTGTTTCGGCCAGAAGAGTTCTCGGTATTAGAAAAGCTCTGGCACTCTTCTGCGGCGACTTGCGGCCTCGATCCTGGGCCCTAGAGCAAGTCAATCGAATTGTTTCGGCAATCGGTCAAAGGAAGTGACTTTGGGATGTCTGCTCTGGTCAAGCTCTGGGTTGGATGGGGCTTGACACATACGGATATACTGATAAGGCGTTGCTGTGAAAAGTAGAAGTCATCCATTCTCCGTCATTGTTGCGCACTTTCCCCAAGTCGTCGTGTGACTTTGGATGCGCTCGCAGCATACGATAATCATCATAAAATCCGGCTCCATCGTCAATCTCAATGCAGCAAGAATCAAAAGATGGTTTGAGCGGATCGTGAATTCGGCAATGCAAGGCTTCATGTGGGTCCGCCATTACTATTAAATGAAGCGGGTTGTGATTGCGACGTGGAAGGCAGGCTTCTTAGCAGACTCATCCGTGTACTCTGCCTCGGAAGTAACCAGTGTAATTTCAGAAGAAGAGAGGCCTGTATCATCGAGATGCAAACGTTAGTATGCGGTGGACAGGTGGCATCCCACAAAGTTTCCGCGTCACACAAAGTTGACTTGACACACGGGCACTCACCACAAACGGCCAAGCAAAATATCTGGCAGTAAAGACTGTGAGCAACCCAGCAGGAACATGGTGGCAGAGATGGACAAATGTTTATATGTGTGCACCGATAGTTGACTGGTCAACTCTTAATTTTCAAGGCAGACACACTAAGACGTATTCCTTGTGGCTTGCTGAGCAGGCAGACATGGTTTCCGAAGGATCTACGACTTCACGCCAAGAACACCCAGATGGGCGGGGTTCATCATGTTATTATTGGACTTTTGAGAGGACTTTCTTCTGCACCTGTATTATGTTCCTGAGGCGGCTTGAGGTAGTCTGCCTGTGCGACGTGAGATTGTTCGTCCAGCTTGTACCTTGCCCAAGGGATTTCAAGGATAAAGATGTCGAAAGATCATGCGCGTATTGTGCTGCCTCGCGCCAACCGGTCATGCAGCTTGTCACTGGTCACGCCATGGTTTACTTAGTCAACCTTTATGAGTGGCCACGAGCAAGTCGGTGGTCCGAATGGACTTTGATAGTAATGAGGTGATCACGATGCATACATCTCCGGCCAAGCATGGTCTCACCGCACCTCCTTGGTGACGAGGCAGCGTGACCATCCCCCACTACTGGGTCAGAGCCAGTCAAGTATCCAAACCCGGTCAAACCTGTAGCATGTTACAAAAGCAGCCTTGATGGATGAAAACCTAGCAATATGTAAGCTGCAAGATCGTGGACAGCCTGCTGTGCGGCCGGGATCTCGTTTGCGCACAAGCATGCTAAGAGGTCCGGGGTTTGCATGTCACTATCTATGTAGTGCAGTTTTCAAGTGACCTGCAACCATGCGTGAATCGATTGCACACGAGGCGTCGTGGTCCGTCCTGCACCTCCTCGATTCTGGACATATCCTCAACGAGTCACGATATGCTGTCGTCTTCCCTGCGGTATGTGCTGGAACCAACAAAACCTAAGTGATCTCCGTCACGTAATCTCCAAGTAGAGCCAATATTTCTCGACGGACATGTACCAGATACTGGTATAAGGCAGATCTCAATACTCATGTACGTGATGACTTGCTTTCCTGATGGTTGATAGGCGCCATCATGTGAACGCAACCTCTTCGAAAACAATTGCGCGGGTTCTCATCACCGCGGCCAGCTCTACAACAAAATGTTGCAAGACAACTATATTCGTTATGATATGGCTCAGGGTGGCTTCTCTGCTCTCTTTGTCACCCTCGCCTTCAATCCGAGTATGAGCCGCGGACTCTGATGCGTACTCAAAGATGGTGTTGTTGACCGAAGTTTCGACAGGCACAAATTGGATTTTGCCTCTCAATATTTGTGCTTCGTTTTGCTTGGCCTCGGTTTGCACTGACAGATTCTCAGCTAGCAGATTCTCCGGTTCGGGAGATTCTGGTGGTGGTGGCCTGAATATCGAATTCGGTTGTTGGCCCTGAGGCGCTTGCGGGAGAGAGCTAGATCTTGGTGGTATGCTCACTACTGAGCTATCTCTTATCCTCACAGGAGTTGACGACCTCGAACCGCTGGACTCGCGTGAGGTTGATCTCTGCTGTGATCCTGCCTGAAGGCGCTGTATTTGTCGATTCTCACTAGGTCGTGAAGATTCAGTAGACTGTCTGTTGGAAGCAGAGAAACTTTTGGGTTGAGCGAGCAGGTCGTCCCGACCAGCTCCACCTAGAATTGCAATACGTTTCTCGATCAGATGATCAAGTATTGGGATGTCAGAACGCATACCGTCGACCTGGCGAGTTAGAGCGCGCAAGACTGTAGGCAACAGTGGATCCTGAGATTCTTGCCGGCGCTGCTGAGAGTACATGGATTGCAGAAGACGGAGACTTGCAGCTTCTTCCTCATCTAGGCCAGTGCTATCGAATGTTGGCTCGAGTGTTGTTGCCTCATAATCCGACCTGGGCACTGCGAGCCAGCCATCAACGCCAACACCAGCACAAGATGTCAGACAGATAGTCGCCTCGGTCAAAGCGAGGTTGACATCTACGCTATTGGTGAAGAAGGACCCGAAGAGAGTAGCAATTGATTGAATATACGGGTCGTGGGGCAAAATCTTCAAGACAGAAGTGTCTTCAGGAGCTCTATTCGCGATTTGAACTTCCAGAGGAACAGTGATATCCTGACAAGCAGTGGCATACGCCTCGTCCACGTCAATCTCGCCACCAAGAGCTGTGGCAATCTGAACAAGGCTGTCCGTCTCCATGCACAGGGCCTGAATGGTTCTCTTTTCTTCAGGTAATAAAACCGACTTTGACTGCAGAAGAGTAGAGGTGGTGTATGAACGATGCCTCGTCAGCATCACCGATGAAAGCTTTAGAGCTGCGACGACTGTTTGTGAGTTTTGCGATCTGATGCCATTGAGCATAAGATCGACCAGACTGAACAATGTTGGCTCGAACTTGTCGTCGTCACTTCCAGATTGTGTAAGCAACATAAGGGTACTCTGCCGTCTCTGAACAGTTGGCGAGACGGGTTCTGATTGTTTGGTGTCAGGAATAGCCAGGAGATATTGAAGTGCCATACGGGTCAGATCAGGATGGTCTAATGATTCGAGAATGTTGGAGAGATACGTTAAGACGGCGACAGACGAGCCCCCGTCGGTATCAGAAGACTGGAGTAATGAGGGGTAGAGGAGCTGTTGTAGGAAAAGAATTCGGAAATGATCCAATAGAGTCGTCTTGACGCTCTCAGACTTGCAGTGCTCTAATACATCCTGCCAGAAAGCAAGGTGAGAGAGGAAGGTGGCCATATGAGTAGCATGTGATGGCGAAAAGATGCTCTCGGTGGATGACATTTGCTGGGCATCGACATAGTCGGAGAGGGCCAGGATCATAGGCAAGCGGTCATGATCGTGCAGAATAGACAACTCACGGCTCAGTTGGCTGTACAAGGCACCAAGACCAGAAGCCATCAAGGTCGGCAGGTCACTTTCAATGATCCAGTCCTCGAGATGTGTAGAATTGGAGACAGCCTCGAAAATGTATAGTAGACCAGTACGAGCAAAGTCACCTATACGACCGTCATGGTGGATACGGTCAATCAGTAGATAGCATAATGGGAAGTCGTCCTTCTGAGTGGTGCCAGCGAACTGGTTGGTATCCTTTTGCGAACCCGTCTTGCTGGCGGACGAGGAGAACCAGACAGCCAGTATGTTGGGTTGTATACGAATCTTTGCGACGACAGCAAACAGGAGCTCGACAACACCGGCCTCGATATCTTCGCCGTAGACACCGGAATTGGAATCTATGACACGGAGGGCAAAGCGCATAAAAGATTTGGCAAAGATGGGCGAAGCGACAAAGTCTTGGTCCTCGCTCTCGAGCAATATGCCGAACAAGGTGATGGTCTGGCGGACGAGACGTACATCGCGGGAGGTGGAAGCAGCGCGGGCGACTACGCTATAGATTTGCGAGGACTGGGTGAAGTTGAGACAGAGGCGGGGAGCGGGAGAGCGGCTCTCTTCAGCGAGTAATGCGGTAATGGTTTGCAGCGAGGAATAGAGTTGATCGAGGGCAGGACCATGAGATGCTAGGGTCTGGGGACGGCCAGAGAGTTGAAGGATGGGGTTGTATGCTCGACGGAAGCGCTGCAGACGTTGTTGCGGGCTGGAGGCTGCTGTCGGTGCAGACTTGTTGTTGCCCACGCCGCTGATGAGTTTCGTCCACTACAATACACGGGTCAGTGACTCGGCGACTTGGATGAGTCAAACTAGGGAGCGACTTACAAAGTCCATCGAAAATCGGGTGCAGGTCGTCAGGACATACTGGTCTGGGTTCGGGGTGTTTGCATTTGCATGTGAATCTGAAACGGCAGGTGCTCAAACAATTCCCCTTGAACCTTCCCCACGTTTTGCTCTCCCTCCAAAACACCTCTGACGTACCTCACTAAAGCGGCAGGTGCAGGCACGCCCGAGATCGGTCAATCGCATACCGATTGCATGCACTTGACAATGTCTTTTGCTGAACCCTAGATTTCCTTTAACTCTTAGTCTCCTCTCTCTCTCTCGCATGCCACTGGTCCACTCCTTCGCCGCTCTCTCTCTCTTTTCGCCTCCTAACATCTTACTAGCCGCCACCATGGGCACTCTTACAGCCGACCTTCCTCGTTTGCCCGGATACTGTGACCATAAGTTGCCAACCTCGTGTCGCCTATCTTCAATCCCGAATTGCTGTGCTTGTGCTGATGAGCGAGCACATCAATCAAGTTACTCGACATATGTTGACGGTGTTGGTTTCGTTGCTAGAGGTGCTCGCTGGGATCGCTACTGCTGGCCCTGCTCTCGTATGATTCCAATCTCCTATCACCGAGTCACTGCGCTGACTGCTTTCAGAGTTCTGGAGAAACAGAGTAGCTCAAACAAATTTACTTCCAACCCAAACACGCATCCCACAAATCCCCGATCAGTCCGATTTCTTAGTACGATGGTACCAATTCTATGACGGCTACAGGACTGTCAGCCGTCCTGATGGTGCCCAAGAAAGAGTTGCTGTCTTGGGCGAACGCTTTAGAGACGTCTCTCCCGGTCGCCTCCCAAGGACGTTAGACGAGTTGAGGGCTGGACAAGAACGAAGCGATGCAGATCAACGTCAACACGTTGAAGTCGCGAGAAACGATGCTCCCGAGGGTCCTTCTTTGGAGGATGCCCTTGATCAAATGTTTGAAGAAGCTGAAGAGGAGGAGCAAAACGTGGACCAACAGCCGCACCAAGATGCAGAAGACCAGCCACCTACACTCATACATGCCCCATATACTTTCAATTCGAACGACACCCGTAGCAATGCTCGTATCTCGGGCCAGGTCATGAGGACCGCTCCTTCGAGGAACCCCGAGTACCAAGCTCGCAGAATTGCTGCTCTCAGGCGCGAACTCCTCAGGATGCGTAGTGGTATCGAGCGAGTCATATCCGGCCTCAGAGATCTTGGCGAACCCATTCCAGATCATACCGAGACCACCAGTCGGTTGTCCGAACTGGGTAGGTCACTTGAAACCATGTCTATCAGAGATTCGCCATCGTCAAATATTGACTCTGCCAATCGAGAGGCACGCGCTCCTGTTGTCGGGTCTGTATATCGTGATCCTCAATTGATCAACGTACAACAACGCTTTGATGAAGCCCAAAGACAACTTGAACAAGCTCAGAGGTTCCGCGACCAAGCCGCGGTTGAATTTCAACTGGCTCAGGCTAGCCATACAGAAACTTCAGAAGTCCTTGAAGGTGCAGAGCTTGATTTGACTGAACACAGAGAGCAAGTATCTCAACTTCGGCGTGAACAGCGAACGGCCGAAAATTATACTCGACTATTTGGCTCACGCGAGGACATGGAAACTCAGGGTGCAGATTGGGAAAGCCCTATTGGTGGCATGTTCACTCGTGCTTATGAACGTTTCAGAGTTGCCGAAGAAGTCAGGCAAGACGAAAGAACATTGCGACAAGTCCTGGAGCACGAACAGATGGCCACTGGGCCGCTCTTCTCCAACGATAATGAAGAAGTTCATCCGGCTGCCGACACTGTCTACGAGGACCGTCTAAATGAATATTACTCCATGCTCAGACAACAAGATTGGGTGCAGAATATTCGGGACCCCACGGCCAACAGCGATGCTCCTCGTGAGTCTTCACCCTCGAACGTCGATGCTTCAGGTCCATCAGCGGAGGGCGACACAGCAGTGGTCGCGCCTGAACAAGCTTCAGCTTCAGCTTCTGCTCCTGCTGCATCTCAGCACAGATCCACACTGGAAAGGCTTTTGCGTAACACCCCCGAGCCTCAAAGGAGCTCAATCATTGCGCGTATGGAGCAAAACGGAACTGCTGCTGCTATTCGAGAATCTGACAGCGGCAACTACATGGATGTATGGCGACGTCTCCGCGATGCTCACGCTCCCTTCCGAGGCAATTGGGAAGAGGAGAGCGAATCTTCAGAGGACGAAGATCGTACTAGAGGTGGTCTCGATGCTGAAGATTCTGGACGCCCTGAGCCCAAGGAAGATGTCGACATGACTTTGAAGCTGGACTGTAAGATCTGCTACACACAGACCGCCGACACTGCTTGTCTTCCCTGTGGACATCTGGTCATGTGCCAATGGTGCAGTGCACAGCATTCGCCTGTCATGCAGCACGACAGAACAAGGCCACGTAAACCTGCCAATTGTCCGGTTTGTCGTAAGAAGATCAAGCAGAAGGTGCGTATCTACCGAGCATGATCTGCTTCATCAGAGCCGGAGGTTACCATGCACTACATATTGATAATACACCATGACCCCGCCTGAATATTCGGTCAACTCATTTCTGGCTGATCCACAATCGGCAAACCTCCCAAATCCGTTACTGAATTGGGCGCCGACTTCGAGGCTCCACACTCGTGATCGTTTACGGAGACGGTCCTATATATCTTCATCGTCTTGAGGAGTCAAAGAGCATAGTTTTAGGAGCGCACAGAGATGTTCCTGAACAAGGTGTGGCGTATTCGGCCGACCTTCTCTGTTTGAATAGCTGGGAAGGTTAAGCGATTCTAGCCTAAGAAACTTAGTCGGGGCTGCCTAATCAGGTAAAGTTCCGCCAAATAGGATACTAAGGACAATAAGACTCGAACATATTTAAGGAGATGACTAGAGCCACTGAACTTCTCACACATTGTTCGATTTGATCAGAACGATAACTTAGAAACATGGCAAACCAAAAGACACTGCTTTCCGAGCTTCGAACTCGCAGCGCTGTTGACTGCGACACCCTGGACGTAGAGGGTATGCTTTATGTCGAGCCATGAAGAATAAACAGCCATTTGATGCTCACCTCTTTCTACTAGTTGCTCAGACATTGGGATCTTTTGTTGATTGTACATCAAATCAGGTGAGTTGTGGATGCTTTCTGTAAAGAAGAAGTGTTTAATGTTGATATCTCACAAATTAGGCTATCGTCAATATCGAATTGCAGAAATCACAGAATGAGCCTCTTGTCATTGAAGCTATCCAACAAGCCAAGCAGCTTTATGAACGATATGCTTCTGAACTCACCTTCGAACAGTTCGCTACTGAAGTCATGGTAAGCTCTCCAGCACGAATGATGAAAAATCCTATCTAATACTCCAATCTCGACAGGCAGTCAAACTCTCAGCAAGGATGATCCCCTACCTCACTGGCCGTGCCCTCATTCAGACAAACCCATACAACGCCTACTCGACTTCGGCCACCATCGCCAATGCCAAGCGTATCATTTCAATTTATAAGATCGTAGCCCCTGACCATCCTAGCAATCGCGTTTGCATCAAGGTTCCTAGTACTTGGGAAGGCATTGCTGCATGCAGGGAGCTTGAGAAGCAGGGCATCGTGACATTGGCCACCACGCTGTTTTCCATGGAGCAAGCTGCCCTTGCTGCGTCGGCGGGGTGCTCATACATCGCTCCGTATGTCAACGAGTTGCCGGTGCATTTCGTTGCTGGGTGAGTCTTCCTATCCGATCTGTTCATCAAGTGTGGTTTGGAAAGTGTAAAAGATGCTGATAAAACAACAGACACATCGACACCGACAAAGGCTTCGCTTTGACCCGCTCCTGCCAAAACTTCTACTCTCGCGTTGGCAGCAAAACCCTCGTTATGCCCGCCTCTTTGACTTCGGTAGAAGAGTGCCTCCAAGTTAGTGGAGCCAACCACATTACCATCTCTCCTCCCCTGCTGGCCGCTCTTGCAGCCACACCTGCTCCAGCTTCTCCTGCTCCTCTTTTCTTCGACGAAGTTGTAGACGAGGCAGAAGGAGATGAAGCATTGTTGGAACTTGTGAAGGACGAAGCAAAGTACAGGATCCGATACACGAGACTCAAGAACGGGGCTGCGGAGAAGAAGTTGACCGATTCTATAAACATCTTCGCCGACTGTCAGGATGCCACTGAGGAATTGGTCAGGAGGTATGTTAAGTGACTGCAGTATTGTCACCTGTATGGGAGGCGTGTTGTTTAGCGAGTTGTTAAGCCAGAATAAAGTCAAGCTGCATTGCTTGTCGTTATACAATGCACGAAGAACGTCGATGCCGCATATACTTTCGACTTTCCAAGATCTAGAGCAGCCTTGCTGCAGCAACAAAGAAAGTTTACCAGAATATTTAAAAGAAAGAAGTGAACAATTTCGACTCGAAGGAACTGAGGCGCAACGTATATGCATGTGGTAGACACCCGACAATAGGACCGTACCGGTCTTCCAATAAACGCCCAAACACACCAAAGATAGGCTTGGCCTCGATTGTACATACACACGAAAGGCACCAAGAGTTCAGGCAGCTATCGCGACATTGCGGTCGAGGTGGCGAGCTCTCTCTGTGGCTCAATGGCATGTGAGAAACGTGACAAAAGTCAAGACAAGATCATCAGCTTGCAGGGATCCTAAGCAAGTATTCTTTGTACTCCTCTTTCCCCTCACGAGCAATCTCGAGGGACATGGCGCTATACAACGGTGATGACTTTATGCGCCAGAGGATGCAGGTCAAAGTATGGCTTGAGGCTGGATTGTGACCGAGCTTGAGACATACTCGATGTGTTGAGTATGGTATGCAATTATAATGTGCAGATGATGGAGATTGATGGCGCAAACGGCAGGGCTTTGAACATGTTTAGTTTGAGGCTCTGCACTCGCTGAATCAGTTCGGATTGGGCCGGATGTGAAGCGTGACGTTGGTAGCTTCCCCACACATGGAAACTACTCCGCACGCGCGGGAGACAAGCAAGAAAGTCATGAGCAACGGTGGTTTTCGAGATCGAGGCCTCTAACCTCAAGGGGGCCGCTGTGTTGTGTATGTGTGTGTACATGTGCGATGGCTCCAACTCCTTGGATTGGCGTGTAACGGTCAGGGGGCTGAGGAAGTACACAGCGCCAACAGCTACGCGATGGATGATGATGGTTGAGTATGTATGCAGGCCCAACCAATTCTATCTCTCCATCCCAACTCCGCATTCCTGGTTTTCAGGTTTCTTGGTTGTCGTGCGCGCGCAACTCTCGACGGATTTCGCAATCGGACTCTGCTTTCTTGTTTCCTTTCTTGCTGTCAGGCGTCTATTGATCTTTTCTGTCTCGAGTTTCTGACACAATACGGCCTCTTCTAATACCCTTGTATACTAAATACGTCACTGTGAGTATAAGCTTGGTCACGCAGGGCTCACGCCATCTCACACGCTCCAGACGAGGAAGGCGACGCATTCTACCAATCCCACCTGCCTCGCATAGAGTTGATTCATTTCGAGACTTGGTACGTAGTCCTGTTGCTCTTCACAGCCTCCCATCCTTCGACGGAATATAACATTCTGTCCAATCCTCTTCTGAGTTCATTCTTGAACCTATCAAAATCCTACTCTACTGCCATCCTTCAAGCAACAAGACTGACATCATGGCTTCGACAGTAACCACTGAATCAAGCAAACCATCCGCCAATCTACAAGCCCCAATCTTTGTCGACAAACCAGGAAGAGTCTCACCTCGACCCAGTTTCACATCCAGCAGACCTTCTTGGGTTGGACCAAAGCACGCAGCACATTCGAACACCTCCGCATCCTCCACCATGGCATACAAACAAGAGATCCATTACAGCCACCCGGGTCTGCAACCTCCCGTCTTCATCGCTGGTTCCATGTGCAAGCCTCAATGGGAGCCAATAGAGATGACGCACAAAGAGAAGGAAGACGGTGAACTCGACTTTGAGCATGAATTCGAAGCAGAAGCAGGAGAATACCAGTACAAGTTCCGTCTTGGTCCCGGTGACTGGTGGGTGCTCGACGAGACCAAGCCAACTGGTAGGCAAAAGCCAATTCTCAAGTGAACAAAAGCAAAACTAACGAGTGTGCTATAGTCGACGACGGAACAGGCATTCGCAACAACCTACTCGTCGTAGAACCCAAGCCTGTGGAGTCAGCAACCACAACAGCTCCCGAAGCACATGCTGTGCAAACCACTCAGGAGAAGGAAATTCCGGAGTCAACGAAAGTCACTGAAACTCACGACAAGCACACCGACTTGGTCGATTATTTGGAAGACGATGACGATATTCCTGAAAGCGAGAAGAACCTCTTCAAGCATGAGACCATCCAAATTCCCAATGGTACTGGCGAAAGTGACAAGGAGGAGGACGAAGATATCGAAGCTGGTGACGAGCAAGACGAGGAGCCACCACTTCTCGAACACGAAGCTGGTCCTTTCCAGCGTGTCGACAGCCAGCGCGTTATACCTCTCAAGACCGGTAACTTCGACTTCGATGATACCACCGACTCGCCGATTGAGATCGATGATTTCGCTGACGACGAGCGCGATGCTCCTTGCCCTCTCTTCAGACACGAGTCTGGCGTAGACCCTGACGAGGCACCGCTGTTCCGTCATGAGAGCATGTCTCCGGTTATCTCCGCAACCTCGTTCTCGCCCTCTTCTCGCAAGCAACGCAAGCCTGCTTTCGAAGACGTCAACGATCCCTCGCTTGAGCCTTTCCCTGTCGACGAGGCTGGTATCCAAGCTCGTATCCAGCACGTGGCAACACGTGTTCGTGAGGATGAAGTTGTGTTCGAGGGGACTCCTCCTTCGCCTACTTTGGCTCAGACAAAGTCTTTCTCACCTCAGGCTCGTCCCGATCTCCTGCAAAACGAGTCCAGCGATCTGAGTCATCTTGACGCTATTGACGAAACAGAAGAGACAGATGAAGAAGACCACACACCCGCTGTGAAGCTTGCTTCGAAGAAAGACTCGACCGTACAACCCGTCCCCGTTAACATCAAGGTTCAGGACGTCGACGAGCTTGACAGCACTCCTGCCTTTGCAGACATTCCAGATGTCTCTAACCGGGGCCCGCCTACACCACCAATGACCCCTACAGAACATGCCAGAGCCAAGGCCGCACCTCATGACGGAGCAGCCGACTCAAAGGAAGTGCCTGCTTCTGTTGGAAGTCCTCGCTCCCGCAAGGATAATGTCACAGATCACATTGCCAACCGCCCCTCGCCTTCAGAGGCCTCAAAGACTTCAAAGACCGAGAGCTCCTCCAAGCAGACGGTTCCGGAAGAGAGTCTCGCATCGAAAGCTTGCACCTGGTTTATTGGTCTATGTGGTGGTAAGACTCGCGCAGCGTATGTTTACAAAGAGACGAAGTTCGGAAACATGACTAACTTGTTGCACAGTGGTGTGGCAATCGCTGTGGGCGTCGCCGCGTTCGCAGTCGCCATGAGAGCTTGAATGTTCAGTATCTGTCAGATCCTCGCCTATGGATCGTTCCGTTGACAGATTTCATATCTCTTTTCTCCTTTGTTATCTCTCATTTTTTATGTCCATCATACCTCAGAATCGATTCTACTTCATACAGCGGGCGCAAGGCATGGGTCGGAAACGGTTTGTCACGAAGCATATGGTTACGGCTGACTTTCATCACATTCTACAATGCAATGAATGCGGAGATCGCTGCCGAAGCATGCGCAGGCGGGCGAGCATCAAGGTGCAAGGATGGCCATCGAAGCTAGGGTGGTGACTCGCTTAATCTATTTCCTAGCCTCATTCTCAATTCATGTCTTATACGAGCACTCTCCGCTCTGCTCTTGTACACTACCATATCTCTTCTCGATGTTCTCAGCAGTGTATGCATTACCTGATTTCTCAGTGTCTGTTCAATACCGGAGGTGGCCGGCCGAGGAAATACAGCAACTTACACCAAGCCAAAAGCTTCGACAAAGCTTGTACCTACTTTCTCCGGCCATCGACAATCAGGCGCTCATTTGCAAGGAACGACCCTTGTAGTATCAATTTATGAACGACCATTGACCATGACCAACACATTACCAGGAGGCTGGTTGTCTAGCGAAGAATTGGCCTGGTTGCTGCCCTATTAAGTACGTCGGAGTCCCTACCGTTGATTGAAAATGCCCGCTTCTTGTCAGTCGTGCCCGAGCTTCACCCCACCTGCTAGCTTGATCGCGGTAGGAATGCCCGCCCATTGTTCTGCTCATGCTATGGCAATGACCATCTTACGGGATGCTTTATCTTCAGTATGCAGAGAATCAGATAGTCCGCGGAAATTCTCTCAATGCCATCGACTCGGATCAGGTATTCATCGAAGGATTGATCGCGTAGCATAGATTAGGGCAAGCTGGGGGTGTGTCAGCATATCGGCTTCCGCACTAGCATTGTATAGCTCCACTGGAGATACGGTTATCAATCGCTGTCAGAGCGGGAAAGAGCGAGCTGTCACCGAGCAACTTTTCCCATGAGAGCGCTGGGGTTGCCCGCATCTGCAATTGCCGGTTAGTGATCCTCAGGATCATAAGTAGGTAAAGAGCCGCCTTTCTCTCTTGACTTTTGCGTCTTTGTTGTCCAACACCTACCTCTCGTTCCAACCGTATATCAACATGTTGTCCAACTCTCTCGTTGCTTTGTCACTTCTCTCGTCGGCCGTCTCGGCTGAGACTGTGTTGGGAGTTTATATGTTCCACAGACACGGAGATCGTACACCCAAGGCTCTTGCTCCTGCCAACCTGACCGACCTTGGTTACTCTCAGGTCTACACCTCTGGCGACTACTACCGTAACCGCTACGTTGATTCGGAAGCCAGCTCTAAGATCTTGGGCATCAACTCCGATATCGTCAAGCAAGCTCAGATTGCCGCTTCTGCTCCTTCCGACACCGTTCTCCAAAACTCCGCTACTGGTTTCTTACAGGGTCTCTACCCTCCTGTTGGCAATGCATTGGGCACTCAGACTCTCAGAAATGGATCCAACGTGACTAGCCCTCTCAATGGCTACCAACTCATTCCTCTGGCATTGACTTCCAGTGGTTCTGGCAGCGAGGACAATGGCTGGCTTCAATCTGCTTCTGGCTGTGCCAATGCTGTTAGCAGCTCCAACGAGTACTTCAACAGCCCTGAATATACCGATCTTCTTGCCAGCACTCAGGACTTCTATAACAACCTGACACCCGTCATCAACGGTACTTTCAGCAGCAGCCAGATCAGCTTCAAGAATGCCTACACCAGTACGTTATGTCATTTTCCAAGTTTTATGTTCAGTTGCTAATTGTGATACCCAGTCTACGATCTGATCCATGTTGCTGAGATCCACAATGCTACTATCAACTCATCTGATGTCCTCACTACCGATGTCCTTTCCCAACTCTTGGACCTGGCCAACGCTCACGAGTGGGGTCTTGCTTACAACTCCTCGAACGACATGCGTGCCATTGCTGGCAAGGTCCTCGCTGCCGAGATTGTCGAGTCCCTGAACACCACCATTTCAACCCAAGGCAAGAGCAAGTTCAACGTCCAATTCGGCGCCTACGCAACCTTCTCTTCCTTCTTCGGTCTTGCCGATTTGCCCGTCGCCAACCCCGACTTCTACGGAATGGTCGACTACGCCTCATCCATGACTTTTGAGCTTGTCACCAATGCTTCTACTTCGCCTTTCCCCGCCGCTAGCGATATTTCCGTTCGCTTCTTGTTCCACAACGGTACTGCCAGTGCTGATAGCACACCCACTGCTTACCCTCTGTTCGGCACTGGCAACGAGCTTATCGCTTGGAATGACTTTGTCACCAGCATGGACAAGTTCAGCATTGGCAGCACTCAGGACTGGTGCACTGCTTGCGGTAACAGCACTGGAACTTGCGCTGCTTACGCTCCTTCTTCCTCTTCATCTGGCAGCAACGATGCTGGTACTCAGAGCAAGCAGACCAGCGGCAATGGACTCAGCCCTGTTGTCAACGGCGTTATTGGTGCTATGGTTACTCTGGCTATTGTGCTTGGTCTTGAGGCTTTGGTGCTGTTGATCGGTGGCATGAGAGTTGTTAGCAAGAAGACTCTTGCTGCTAACCGCGGCGTTGTTTCTGAGACTGTTACTGGTGGCAAGGCTGCTTAAAGCTTGCATATCTTTGAGCATTACGAGCAAAGCTTCACGAGGTTATAATGGACACGATAAAGCAAAGGTTTACGACTCCTTTCTGATTCGACTAGCTCTAGTCTACAACAATGATGAATGTTACGTGCATGAGTTCTGAACACTTTCTACCTTTCGTCTGTGCCCTTGATCGCTTGCTCTTTTGGGAGAAGATCTTTTCAGTGAAGCGGCATCGGCATCACTTGGGAACTGATTGCGGCCGATCGTTGGTACAATGGTGGGCAAGTAGTAGAGTGAGCGCTCTAATGAGCCCCTTGACTGTTTTCACGGCAGATAGGAGATGCACATTGAAGTACAAAACTGGGAGAGGGTGATTGAAAAAGGGTAATTCTTATTTCATACTTTCGTGTCGTGGTTTCGTGGCTCTGCGCCCTCAGTGAGCTATTAAGATATATTGTTGCTTACCCATATTAGACAAAGGAGAAAAAGAAAAGTAGAAAAGAGCAAATGCCCACGGACGCCTGCTTTGTAACACCGAGCCATGCGTAATGAGTGTTCTGTTCCGCCTTCTCGTTGTTCTGTCCCTGATCTCATACTTCCTCATCTTTGTGTTTTTTCGTTGTTTTTCGAGCCGCGTCTATTAGTAGTGTTGATTGTTTTGTCTTTCAAGATTCTTCGTAGCCTCCCTTTGCATCTTCCTCAAATGCTCCTGGTGTACTTTTTCGAGTTCTCCCTTTCCCATCCTTTCCGTGATCTCGAGGGTTTGGCGGCGTCGAGCTCTCTCTAGTCGCGCTCTCTTGGCTGCCTCGTCTGCTACGCCTCTTCTCTGCGCTTCGAGTTGTTCATTTGTTCTCTTCTGCTTGAGTTCCTCGTCAAATGTTACGCGATCCATCAAGCTAGGTCTTACGGGAACGGACATGCGTTGTGCTATGGGTGGGTCGTCGCATAGGAAGGTAGTTGGTAGCATGGCATCGTTGGCATAGGGGTGACCTGGAGTGAAAGCTCCATTCGTGGAATACCAGTACGGAGGGGCTGGATGCGGAAGGGGCGAAGGCTGCAAACCTTCATATGGAGGCATAGGATAGGGACTTCGTAGTGGAGGTGCGGCCTGCACAAAGTGAGGATAATTCGGACCCGAATTTGCTGTCATGATGACGGGTGAGGATACAGTCGGAGTCGTTCTTGCTGTCGTGACGCCGGGTGACTGGCATCCCACGCTACTTGACGTGCGATGTCCGCGAGACGATATCGAAGAGACCTGGCTGTGGCTCGCTCCACGTGTGTGTATAGTTTTTCGTACTTGAGATAGTGTTATATCGTCAAGGTCGGTCGACTCGACATTATACAAGCTAGGTTCTTCGAGTTTGCCATGAGATCCGAAGTTTCTTCTCGCGACCATTCCCTGAGATTCCTCCATGAGGAAGTTGCTTGAAAGAGAGCGCTGCTTCTTCTTCTGTTCTTTTCGCGTGACAGCTGTGTCTAGGAGGGTAGATCCGGTGTTCAGCACTGGGAGCGACGCATTACGCTTACTGACCCGTGAAGATTTGACTGGCGTGGGTTGGATAGCAGTTTGGCTCTCGATGCCCGAGTCCGGTCTAGACCTGCGTTTGTTCACCTTGAGAGCGCTTGATCGTGACAGAATGTAACGCTGTGGTGGTGACGCAGCTACGTCGTGTTCCTCCAAACGCTCAGCAGAGCCCTTTGTTGGATGAGTGCCTTCGAATCCTGCCCACAGGCTCGTTTCGTCTTTCGCGTCTTGTGATCGTATACTCGAGACTCTCGAATTTGGCTCTGCGTCGTTCAAAGTCTTGCTCCACTCGTGTGTTCTGCTTATGACTTCCTCACTCCCTTGCCATTCAACAGGCGTGAATTTGGGGAATTGTGTGAAAGACTCGACACGTTTTTGGGTATCGAGGACATCACTCGTAGGTCCGAGGTGAGCATATTGAAGCGGTGTGTTCGTATCTTCTTGGATTTCGAGAGCCGGGCGCTCTTCATCTGCATTTTCCTCCTCGCCGTTGGGCTCATCCGTGATGTGTCGCTTCCACTCGGAAAGATCTTCTTGAGATAGCTTGATCGTGGTAGGCACACAGTCCTCGTCTCCGTGCAGTTCGTCGAGGTGGTGCGAGGACTCGTTCTTGTTGCCTTCATGACCGAAGACTGGTCGTTCCTCTGTGTCTTCCAAATCCGGAGCCAGGTTCAGAGGACTGGTCCTGTCAATTAGGGGTAGCGGCGAAGGATTGATGGGGCTCATGTTGACATTGTTTACCTCATCTAGAGGAGTGTCGCATTCGTGTTCCATTTGCGGGAGAATGAGTGGAGGTCGTTTTGAGATTGGTCTCAAGGTGTACTCGATCTCCTCGCCATCTTCATTGAGGACCTTAATATTTTTGAGGCGCTCGAGAATGGGAATGAGCGATGGAGGGCTTATAAGCTCTCCCTCTTCTTTTGCTTGCTCCACATCCTCGCCCTCAGTCGCTCTCTCTCGAACGGGAAGTGTTTCGCCACAGGGGACTGGATACTGTGTTTGCGAGGTGTCCAATGCTGCTTTCGCGTTGCTTTTGTGTGCTTCGACGGGAGAAATCTTGTCATGGTGCTGTTCTCGAACGTCACTGGTCACTGAGACACGGACATCAGGCTTCAACTTGTCCAGAATAAACTCCTTCGCGCTGTGTAGCTTTCGGCCTGCTTTCGACGGAATTGGTGGATTCACTTGTCTTTGATTGACATCAGGCTTCTTCCTCTCCGGTTCCTTGTTCTTCGCTTCCCAGGCTGCGAGGTCCTTCTCGTATGTCATATTGAAGGTACGTCCAGTATCAAGCGCTTGTCTCTCGTGATCTTCTGTGAGTGCAGCGATTCTTTTTAGTTCTCTTTCCTTTTTATCTTTGAGAGGTATCCAGGATTTCCATTGAATAACCAGCGCAAATAAGAACACGATGGGAATAAGGACAAACTCGACTATGATGCCTTTCGTGATAGGATAGGTTTTGGTCCCGAAGCCGAAGAGCTTAACCCTTTCGAAATCTATGACAGGTCAGTAAAAGACAATCACAGTATGAACTTAACGTACGCCAAGTGTAGACCCAGAACTCCTTCAGACCAGCGCGGCTGTAACAATCAATTCCCAGAATGAGTGCTGTGCTGCCAGAAAATGCCGAGAAAATCATGTACGCCAGATCCACCCACTTTTTGAGTAAGGGGATGGGGATTGATGGCGCGAGAGAAACAGCACACATGATCCCAATCAAGAGTGCGGTCATCTGGGATGATTTTATGACACCTCCCTTGCGCAACGTTTCGATCCACATGGCCATGCAGAAACCTCCCAAGACGCATCCCAAACGTCTTGCGAGCCATTGGACGTACCACTGCAAGATTCCGGCTATGAAGATGCTAGGCACGACTATGGCGACCAAGTATGCGCCTTGGTACCCATCACTGACGGGCATGTCCATTACATTGACTATGAGTATCTACGCGGTGGTTAGTATCATGGTGTAACAGAAAGGGTAGTACACATACGGTCATACAAATGCTGATGAGGTAGGCGCAGCTGAGGGACCTGTAGACCCTGATTTCATGAGTTAGCAAGCAAACATTTTCGAGTCCAAGACCAACGAACCATGGGAGTCTGAGGCTGGCGAATGCATATGGGATGCTAGTGATCATGAGCAGCGCACCAGCGATGCCGAATGCGGGTGTGAGACGTGGATGAAGGGGCAATACATTGTGTGTCGAGTGGGCTAATACGTGTGGTTAGCAGTAATCCGATAGGATGGCAATTGGACCCGATCAACGCACCTGATGATGTTTCTGTACCATTGACAGGCGTTGTGGCATTCGAGCCGATGGTGAAGTTGAAACCACTCGTCGAATTCGATGGAATCATTGTCGCAATGAAGAGCAGTTGCGACTGAGAAATTCAGCACTCTGCAACTCTGTCGGACCAGTTCGTGCTGGTGCTCAGCTTTCTCAGCCGCTTTGCTCGCTCTCAAAGAGGCATCCGCAGGAAGAGTGGCGAGGATGAAACAGAAAATGGCGAACCAGTCGCTCACGTTAGTCGAGGGAGCAGTGAGAGATAAATGTGATCACTATTGTCAAGTATCAAGCTTTTAGCTCAGGGCATTGAAACACTAGACCATTGCACTCTATAAAAGCTTGAGTGATTATGTGAGAGTTTGAGAGACAATTGAGGGAGGGGTAGAATAGTGAAGGGACCTTGCCCGGGGTGAAGCGGTACGAAGACATGCGGACACTCGCATTACCTATATACGGCAGGGACGATATGCCTCGCGACTTCGACATTGAGCAAAGCCGTACAGGGCCCCGCGGGCGTACGTGTAAGTGAATGCATGCAAGAACTCTAAGGTCGAGTAAGCATGCAGCGTGATGGGCATCAGACTGCCTGTTTGGCTTTAGATAAAGTTCTTGCCGCGCGCCGGAACGGACGTCTGCTCTATTCAACTCCACCGTGTCTCAAAAGAGGAGGTTGGACTTGGACCAAAAGAGCGGTACGGACTGCGCGAGCGGCTGCTGTCCGCCCGATGCCAACGAATCGTCACTGGGCGTGGTGCTGGGATCTACCGGCCGCGCATTAACGCATCCAAGTCTTCCAAGTTGTGGCTGTTACTTTTCCAGGTGAGATCCCGGCGGAGAGGGAAGAGGCTGGTGCTGAATATGCAAATGCAAGCAAGCGGGGCACGGACAACACTGCCAACGGTTATCCGTAAAACATGCGGCAACAAAGATGCTGACGATCACGCACAAACCTGGCCGAGTCCTTGTCATCGTTTTTCTCCATTGCATCCGGATAAAGGACAAGGTTGCTTGAATGCACAGAACCCTGCCATACCCTGTTGCGGCTGTCAGCCATCGCCTCTTAAACTCTGTCCAAGATACTTGTATACCTGCGAGTCTGGTCCTCCAACTTCACGAAACCATTGCGCACTCGTATGACAACTCTGAATGAGCACAACAATTTCCGCTGCAGACACAACTGCTTGACCGGTGGTCTGATATGAAGAGTGATCACGGGGATTATTGACTACTACAGACTTCAGATGCCCAGGAACTCAAGGAGAAATATGAGGTTGTTACAGAGGTGGTGCCGTCAACCTTGGGGCGTTTCCCGCAGGCTGGTTTTGAGATAGCATTGAACTCTATCTGCGATCAACTATCAACGTTGCAACTTGCAATCCGGTTTGGTCAGACATCTCTAAAGGCTCAACAAGAAGATGGAGGTCGACTGATGGAGGGAAAATACTCTCTACGCGCTATAACGTTGTTTCCAAACTCTCCTCTCGGCAACAAGAATGCAGGATCATCTTCGAGACCTACCCTCTCTAAAGGAGGAGCCCGAGAGACTACGGCGCTCGGTGGATGTTGTACCGAAGTATTTCTCCGCACTCCACAGTCATACAGAACGTTCTGAGAAGGGTTGTATCTTTTATGGCATGTGTGTATCGTGATATAGAAAAAATGCTACGCTCAAGACATGATGGTCACTTTTGATAATCCATATATCCTTTCTTTCCCAAACGCCACGCTAAACAAAAGACAAGATCAAAGACTGACTTATTTGTGACGGCTGCTCTGGGCTTGAGCAGACTTGCCCAGACGAGCGGGACCCAGACCGAAACGAATCTCGTCAAGTTGCTCCATACCAGTCTGGAAACCAGACTTCTTGATATGGCGGCCACGGTTACCAGCACGTGAGTGGCCAGCGAGGAAACCATCCATGATGCTGTCAAAGTCGGTACGGACGAGTTCAGGGGCTTCAGAATCGGTGGCTCGCGAGTAGGAGCTGATAGCTGAGGCGCGGGACATACCAGTCATTCCTGAGGCCATGGATTCTGCATCATCGAACTGGGAGCCGTAGTCGTCAAAGTCGTCTTCAGCGTAGGCTTCTTCGATCTTGTCGAAACGTTGGTCGAGCAAGCTCTGAGCATCTGTGCGAACAAGGGCGGAGGAAGACATGGAGTAACCAGATGTCGAGGTCATGGCACCCTTGCGCTTCTTGCGACGACCAGAAGCCAGGGAAGAGAGACCGGTGTTGACGGATTGTATGTCTGACGGTGCTGGCTTGGCTTCTTTCTTGGGTAGAGCCTTTGCGGCCTTGACGTCTTGCTTGAACTTGGTGAACTCCTCCATCCAGGCTCCTGCGCTGGGGTCTGAGGGAGGTGCAGCAGCGGTATCGACAGGTGGTGGTAGGATTTCACCCTTCTCTGCCTTCTCTCCAGCCTTGATTGTGTCGTCGGATTGCCAGCCTTCATCATCGTCGTCAACGTAGCCATGACCCTCTTCCTCTTCAAATTCAAGGCCTTCCCAGTCATCGCGATCGAGCTCCTCGGCGTCACCAGTAAGTTCCTCGAAGATGTCATCCTCATCATCAACGTAGGCCTCATCTTCCAGTGCCTCGAGGGCTTCGCGCAGACGAGGGTCCATGTCGGGTTGGAAACCAGCAATAGCGTCAGGTACGTTCTGCATATCCTGGTAGGTGGTTTTGCGGACGAATTCGCTAGGCAGCATGTCGTCGGGCATCAGACTCCTGGTAGAAGCAACACTCTCTCCACCGTAACTCTGCAAGTCGTCGTCCTTGACGTCCATGCCGCGGAGGGCATCTTCTAGGCTCATCTTTCCCTTGTTCTTGTTCTTTGCTGAGGGAGCCTCAACCCAAGTAGTAGCGCCACCTCCAGAGCCCAATTCGCGCAGATGCTGCATGTAGTCGTACTGGGTATCGTCGAAGTAGACACCATGCTCGGCAGCCTCACCCTCGTTGGGCTTGTAGTCTGTACCGAATTCATCTTCTAGATCGCCACGCTCCTTGATCTTGCGACTGTTTTTGGCGTATTGAGGACCTCTGAGTTCGGCAAAGACCATGCTCGGGGCGTCGGCATCGTTGATGAGAGGGTCATTTTGGGCGCGGTGGACCAGGGCGAACTTGGTCGCATTCTTTCCACTAAGCAAACGTCAGGACTGGACCGAGGCTTTCAGGGCGTAGCGAATACATACAACTTGCGAGGAGGCATGTTGATTGCTTGTTGTGTTTGTTGGACAGAAAAGTAATGAACAAAAAAAGTTTCAAGATTCGTCAGATTGGGCAGGCACCCAAGTGGCGCCAAGAAGCCGGCGGGCTGACATGTGCCTTCCTCATGTTTCCACTTGCGCCGTCAACATGTCAATCATCATTCCGACATGTCGCAAGAGCCTGAAAATGAGCTTCCAACCGAAGAGCTTCTGGTCCATGGCCGCGCAAAGCGAGCCACCGCGGGCAACCGCATGCACTTTCTTATGCAACATCTCGAAGACGAAGACGTCCGGAACGACCTGCTACAAGAAGACGAGACAGACCAAATAGACTACCAGCTCTCCGACACAGAAGATGTCGCCTTTGGATCCAGCGATGACTCGGACGACGAAGGCCCACCCCGCGACGGCCAGGATGAGGACCTACAAGGAGAAAAAGAGTTGCAAAAGGCCGAACGACAGGAGGCTCGCAAGAAGAAGCGCAAGGCCAATGATTTCGCCAACATGCCGCTCAATCCCCTGATGAAGCGTCAAAGACTCGCCGCTACCAATTCACTACTCGCGCCACGTCCGCGCAAAAAGTCCGAACGCATCTCCTGGCTACCCACCCTCGACGATGCCCCAACACGCCAATCGCGCCGCCGTCAGACTGTAGCCAACAAGGAGCAGACAGAGGCCAAGCTTAAAGAGAGTCAGAAGCGTTCGGAGAAGGCTCACGAATTGATCAAAATCGCTGCCGAGAAGAAGGCTGCCTCTGCCGTGCCCGCTCTCACCCAGGAGGACCGTATGAAGAGAGCCTTGAAAGTGGAGAAAGAGAACAGCAGGACTCTCAATCGCTGGGAGAAAGCTGAAGAGGAACGACAACTTGCACAACAGAGGAGACTTGAAGCCTTGCGAGACAGGCAGCTCGAGGGTCCTGTTTTCAGGTACTGGAGTGGCTCTGTCATGTGGGAAGGTGAGAAGATCAAGGTCAAGCGCGTCCATCAACCGAGGATCGAAGCTGTCGTTGAGATAAAACCAAATCCTCCTGCCGGAAAACCGGCGCCCGAGATACTTCCTCAAACCACTGCCACCGACGCCGACAAGACGCCTACATCGAACGAACCCCAGGAAGGCGAGACTGCACATGAGCCAGGTGCTCAGCAGACTGAAGACACAGCTATGGTCGACGCCATAGATGAGCCGACACTAGTTGGACTCTCAGACCAGGAGCCAACAGAACCGAATACCGAGAAGGACGAAGGCACATCACCAAAAGCCACCGGTGAAACTACCGAGAACACGGATTCACCTGTAGTCGAGACTGCTGAAGCAAATACGCCGAACATCTCCAATGAGACAGGAGCCGAGCAGAAGTCGACAGAGAACGACACAGCTGAGCAGAAGCCATCGGAGCTGAATCAGGCTAAAACAACTTCGGCCTCTGAACAAAAATCACAATCCTTCTTGGACGGCATCCATTTCTGGGCTTCACAGTCTCCGGAAGCTACTGCACAAAAGAACAAAACTTCTGCGTCACAGACTCCTGCACCACCGGCTTTAGCAACAGCACCAGCTCCCGAAGTGCAAGCAGCGGAGACGGTACCGGCTCAGACACAACCTACACAATCTACACAACCCGGTACGGCAGACCAGCCTCCAGCAGCAGTCATGGATCCGGCCAGCCTACCTACCACGCTGGGTTCCACCCTACAACCAACAGATCTCACACAACAATCATCAACACCATTCGACGTATACCCCCAAATCCAACCAGAAGCCTCATCCCAACCTCCACCCATCCCTCTCATCCGCGAACAAGCCCAACGCACCCTAATAATCCTCGAAGCCTTCCCCGAACTCGAAATCGCCCCTCCCATCGCTCCCTCCAACAAAAAATCCACCACAACCTCTACCCTGCTCTCCTCCATCCTCATCCCCGACGCTCTTCCTACTCTCACCCCCCAAGAAACCAAATACCTCAATTCCAAATCTGCAAAGAAGAAGGAATTTTTGCCTCCCCCACCGCCAAAACCTGTTTGTGCTATCACTGCTAAGCCTGCACATTACAAAGATCCGAAAACGGGGATGCCGTATCAAGGGTTGGAGGCTTATAAAGCGCTACAGAGGGTTTCGGCTGGAGGATGTAGGTGGGGAGGTCAAGGCTGGGATTGCTGGATGGGGATTCTGGGAGAAGGAGTTATGGGTAGGGTTGCTAGGGGTGTACCTGAGTGTTTTGTTACTGGCAAGGTGGTGAGGAAGGAAAAGAAGGAGGTTAAGAAGGAGGATGGAGTGGGTCCTATGGCTACTGTGGGTGCACCGGCGCCTATTGCTGCTGGGGCTCCTGCTGCGACTATGGTTGCGCCTGCGAGTGCGAGTGTGAAGGATACAGTGGCTAAAGCTCCTTGAAGATGGATACTGGCATATAGCATAGCATAGCAAGATATTGATACCCAAACATAACGATTGCAACGACTATAACATCGTCCTCCTTTTACAAATGTTCATCAAAAGACTACTCATTGTCATCGCTAAGATGAAGTTATTTGAAGAGGTTGGATGGAATCTTATGGCAGTAGGAAGATGGATATGAAAAACAGACAGGAAACATCAAGAAGACTGGACTTTGTTGGTTCTGGAAGTTTTGGTGGATAAATGGCAAGAGCAGAGGTACGTAGTGTATTGAGATGCTAAATTCATATGACGTGGGTCTTACAACTGAAGATGCATTAAAGAGAAAATATAGACAACGACTGAACTTTTGTTTTTGTGATGATGATATGATCGTAAACTTTTGGTAGTTGTGGGTATGAAGGACTACGAAAAGCTAGGAACCACCGGACGCCTTCATCCCCCATCCATAGACCACTGCAACTGGCATCTTTTTTTGCTGGAGATACCAAATGCGTATCCTTTTAGACGAAACGCATAATGCGCGACCGGATAGCGTGGCTGCGGGCGTATATGACACCGCAGCACTTTTCCACAACCCGGGCAAGAAACAAGACGACAAGCGATAGACCACTACTCTGATTAGAGAGAGGGGCGATACGCTTATTTGTCCTTCTTGGTCTTGGCACCCTTGACCTTGGCGGTACCGGTGAGGGTCTTCATGCGGTTCTTGCGCTGCTTGCCTGTGATTGTGTGTCAGTACTTGTGATGAAGAGTAAATGGACATGATGCAAAAAACGTACGCTGCTGTCTCGAGGCCTTCTCGATCTTGGTGGCCATGCCAACACGGACAAGACGGTAGTGGGGCTCGAACTTCTTCATGGCCTCGTTGG